>WNGS01163002.1:3503112-3553032 GCA_020271785.1 Procambarus virginalis | reverse complement strand
ACCTGCACCGTGTAATTACCTACGTGTAATTACCTAAGTGTAGTTACAGGTATGAGAGCTACGCTCTGTGGTGTCCCGTCTTCCCCAGCACTCTTTGTCATATAACGCTTTGAAACTATACTGACGGTCTTGGCCTCCACCACCTTCTCCTAACTGTTCCAACCGTCTACACTCTGTTTACCAAAACTGAACTTTCTAATATTTCTCCGGCAGCTTTGTTTCGTTAGTTTAAATCTATGACCTCTTGTTCTTGAAGTTCCGGGTCTCAGGAATTCTTCCCTATCAATTTGATCGATTCCTGTTACTATTTTGAATGTAGTGATCATATCACCTCTTTTTCTTCTTTCTTCTAGCTTTGAGTTTAATTGCCCTTAATCTCTCTCTCCTCATAGCTCTTGTCCTTCAGTTCTGGGAGCCACTTAGTGCAATGTCGTGCACCTTTTCCAGTTTGTGATGGCTTCTTAAGATGTGGGCACCATACAACCCGCTGCATATTCAGCTTTGGGTCTAATAAAACGTCGTGAACAATTTCTTAGTACTTTCCCATCCATGTTGTTAAAGCAATTCTGAAGTTAGAAAGTGTAGCATAGGCTCCTCGCACAATGTTCTTAATGTGGTCCTCAGGTGACAGTTTTCTATCTAAAACCACCCCTAGATCCTTTTCTTATCAGAATTCTTTAAAGATTTCTCACATAATTTATAGGTTGTGCGGGGTCTATGTTCTCCAATTCCACATTCCATAACATGGCATTTATTCCATTAAATTCCATTTGCCACAGTGTCTGCTCCAAATACTTATTTTTGTCCAGGTCTTCTTGAAGGGCATGACAATCATCTAGGATCTTCATCATTCCCTATTATCTTAGCATCATCAGCAAACATATGTCATATAATTCTGTATTACCAACTGGTAGATCGATTTATGTAGACAATGAACAATACCGGAGGAAGAACTGAACCTAGGTACTCCACTCGTGAGCATCTCTCCAGTCCGATACCATCGCCTCTGATTCACTGCCCCATTTTTCTGTCAGTGTCAGAGAAATTTTTCATCCATGTTAGAAGCTTACCCTGTCACTCCTCCAATATTTTCAGTTTCCAAGAACAAACCTCTTATGGGGAACTCTGTCGAAAGCCTTATTTAGGTCCAGATAGATGCAGTCAACCCCAACCATCTCTTTCCTGTAAATCTCTGTGCTCGTCATAGAAACTGAGTAATTCGTACACAGGATCTTCCAGATCGAAAACCCATACTGTCTGTCTGATATTTATCTTTTCCTCAGGTGTTCTACCCCATGTAGTTTAATTATTTTTTCCAATATTTTGACATTACACTTGTCAATGATAACGTCTATATTAAGGGGGTTTTCCTGCTTCCACTTTTGTAGATTGAATCTATGTTAGCCTTTTTCCACTACATCAGCTACAACCTCCTGTACACAGGGATGCCCTAAAAATCAGTTGAAGGGAATGCTGAGCTCAGGTGCACATTCTCTCAGAACCCATGGAATGGCGAAACTCCATCGGACCAACTGCTTTGTTCTTACCTTAGCCCTTTGAGCATTTTTTCCACTTCGTCTCTAGACACCTCTATGTGCTCTATGTGTTCTCTGGAATTCTTATTGTTCTGGTTCCTAGAAGATTTCATTTTGTACAAACACACTTTGGCAACTTTTCGTTTAGTGTTTCGCACATTCCTTTTCATGTTTCCGTGAATCTATTTCCCACTTTTCACCTCTGAATATTATCCTTTACCTGCAATTTGTTGTTTATGAATTTATAGAATAGACCTGGTTCTGTTTTACATTTGTCTGCAAATCCCTTTTTCAAAATTTCTTTCTGCCTCTCTCCTCACTGCCGTGTAGTTGTTTCTCGCATCTTTGTATCCTGGTATGTTTGGGGGTTGGCCCTTCCTGTATTGTTCCAATTTTGTGTACTTTTGGTTCTGGCCCTCTCCGCAATTTCTGTTGAACCATCCTGTTTTTCTGTTTCTGTGCATATCTGCTTTACGTGTTGTCTTGTGTTTTGTGTTCAATGTTTTGCTGTATGTTTTGATTTTCTTGTGTTCTCTTTCATGGTGTACTACATGTTGTGCTTTGTTGTCGGTCCTTCAAGCTGGTGCTCATATGTTTATTTAATGTTCCTATGTTTTTTGTCATTATTTGCTTGTGTGCCTGCTTGTTTACACTGCGTTTTGTTATGTTCTTGACTTGTTATATTTTTTTTTAAATTTTGCCCCGAGGGGCGAGTTTATTGGGCAGCGCCACTCACCTTGAGTGGACACACCGCCATAGTGACAGTATTGGGCAGCGCCACTCATCCTGTGAGTGGACACCCCGCCATAGTGACAGTATTGGCAGCGCCACTCATCCTGTGAGTGGACACACCGCCATAGTGACAGTATTGGGCAGCGCCACTCATCCTGTGAGCGGACACACCGCCATAGTGACAGTATTGGGCAGCGCCACTCATCCTGCGAGTGGACACACCGCCATAGTGACAGTATTGGGCAGCGCCACTCATCGTGTGAGTGGACACACCGCCATAGCAGCATGTACAACACTCCCCAATAGGAAGAAAACCCGCTGGGTTGTTCATCCTGTCACTTGTACCCAGACACAGCTGGGACTTGCTTAACTGTCTCAAGTGAACAGCTCAACAAACAAGAAGATTAACATCTATCAACCCTTAAAGCTTACGTTATCTTGCGGTTGTTTCTCTTGCGCTTTCTCCTGTTATACTTAATGTTGAACTTTGCTGTCGGTCCTTCTGGACGGTGTTTTTTTGTTTGCTTTGTTGATATGTTCCTATGTTTTATTGTATTTATTTGCATGCCTGCATGTAAAAATAATAATAATAAAAAAAACTACATGGAGCCCCCAGACGGCTCCCAAGTGTTCCTCCAATCTTCTGAGCAAAACCAGTTGTCTGCCCCAGTTTCTCGCCTTCCCCTCCCCAAAAGTCCTCCCTCAGGGATAGTCTCTACAGTTCTCCCAAGACGTTAACAAGTGTCACTTTACAGTTGCATACTACGTCCAACAGTTCACGCTTCTTGCGGCACCCTTGTCCTTCATACCCCCTTCTTGCATTTAAGGTAAGACCCTTTCGCCTCTCAGCCCCAGCTAAAGTCTCCCAGCCTTCAAGGCCACAACTACTCCATCCTGTTGAATACCTGGAATTGTAGTAAGTAAAATGTTTGTTTGATTTGGTGTAACTCTAAATCTCATAGATCAACCTAGTAGTGTGCTTGGAGTACCAAAGATGCAGATTAGAATTCTAAACAGGGAAAATTTATTTCGTCCCCTTTTTAGTAAAATTAAATTTAATTTTGAACTTTCAGATACATGAAACTAGGGCTGGTAAGAGTGCAATTTCTCAGGTGCGTGAATACTAAAACTACAGCTGGGATAAAGCAAGCTCTTACTGCTAGTCTTCTCAAGAGGCTTCCCGCTAGTTAATATCAAAGACAAGGCTAAGTAAGACTACATAAAGAGCGTTATCGCCAGAAGTGAATTTACTTGTATTTCAATTTATAACAACTTCTAACATGTGCATTAAGCTTTAAATATGGTCATCTTGCTGGACTATGATTTACTAAATAGCCAAGTTTTTTAATCTGTTTACGTAATATTTGTTCTGTTAGGTGGGATTCAGTTCATGTGGACAAACGGCAACGATAGGCACAACGACCTGGAGGTGGTCATCAGGCCACCAACTGGTCTCCCACTGCAGGGTCCGTATGGCTCTTTATTTTATTCATTTGTCGCAACTCCATAGTCTCCTGAGACTGATGGATACCTACTACCACCATTTGTCACAGCTCAAATTTTCATAACATAAGGTGTTTGGTAGATTTTTAAGCGCAGGTTACTCATAAGGGCTTAATGGGTGCAAAGGTGTCGAAGTTAACATTAACTTGTCAAGATTTAAATCTTATCAGAACATTTATTCCTTAAAATAACTCGCTCCTCCCGTCCCCAGGCTCGGGTGACCACAGCCAGACAACAACCTTGAGGTGCTTCCTTGAGGTGCTTCCGGGGCTCAGCGTCCCCGCGGCCCGGTCGTCGACCAGGCCTCCTCGTTGCTGGACTGGTCAACCAGGCTGTTTGACGCGGGTGCTCGCAGCCTGACGTATGAGTCACAGCCTGGTTGATCAGGTATCCTTTGGAGGCTGGAGGACCGTCTCGTATGTACTGAAGAACTTCTAACGACGGCATAAAGTGACGACAATGCCTGTCACCACGTCCAGACTATCATGAGACCAGCCTTTGATATGTGTTTTACCAGAAATTGGTTTAGTTTCCTGAATGGTGAAGCTGTAAACTATTAAAATTTAAACTCTCTTCTTGAATACCTTAGCCTGGAAGTCTCTTGTGCCAAGTTGTATAGACACGAAGCATGGTCATTAACGACCTGAAGTGTCGTTAAATATTTTAAACTAATAAATACTTAACTCTTCTGTTAAGGGACTTCTTTGATAATTACTTCTGTTAAGGGAAAAATCTTAATGGCTTGACTCTAATGAAATGACATTGAAACAATCCAAGGGGATATGTGTGAACCACTATGTACACCCATACCACCCCTACAGACCAGTATAGGTGGATTACTTGTAAAACCTGGTTGTGGTATTTTGGGCCTCGCTCTCAGTGACCTCACTAGGTATCCACGAGGATTGACTTGTCTTGTGTGTTTGGCTGAATTAGTACTTGAAGGAAACTTGAACGCTGGCTAGACTCTAGTGTTCTAAAATGTTAAGTTTTTATTCAAACCCAATTCTAATTGGGCAACTAACAACGCAACTAAATGACTTCTTTAGCTGCCTATATTTCTCACAGAACTGCATTTTATATTGCAACCTAGTATAGTAATAAATATATCAAACTATTTTCCTTGTACACAAGATACATACTTATAGATGGAACAAATTTAATTAAATTATTCTTTCTTGGAAGATAATAGAGCGGAAAAGAAAAGTTTTACATGATTTTCTAGCAAGATAAAAAATTTAATTGGAAACTTCAGAGGGATGTACTTTTGTTTATTAATTTGGAACAAAAGACAGTGATGCACGCATGTTAGTGTTGAGCATGTTCCATCTCCAGGTTTCAATTATGCGAACCAAGATTCTTAAATTAGTAGTGAATATTTATATTTTTTTTCACTTGGTTGAAGGTGAATTTCTACACTAATTAAAACTATCAAAGATGCGAGTATCGGCCACAAATGGCCTGACTACACTAGTAACGTCAGCCTCGTAATTGTAGATTACTGAAACCTCGCTCGCTTTTGTTTGTTACCACTGAAGGGCGGCGACTTTGAGAAGCCCTGGAGCAATCAACCCGTCCTCGACTCAAGTCCATTACATTCAGCGGTCAACCCCACAGACGCATTCATAAATTTTAACATGCTGTTCATTCAAAATGGAAATTTTCGCAAGTATAAATTAATATTATAATATATTGGCATATTGTGTATATATAGACATAGGTTAGGTTAGGTTAGGTGTTTAGGTTCTGTTGGTGATTATTTGTACTTGTAGTACGTGGGTGAAGCATTTACAGCGTTGTGGTTCGAACAAAATTCGTCAGTGAAGCACTTGTTCCGGAAGTGTTCGAACGTCAGCAGTTGAGAGTCGTGTGTAAACCGCTTTTCATTCATAAACAGGGGGTTTGGCGGGTGGATGGAATCACTTTTGGATCTTTGTTTGGAGGACGGGCTGGAGCAATAGTACGGATACTTAGGCTGTCACCTGAACGGAGAAAGTTTCGTTAAAACCTGCTGGTCTCCTGCGTTGTTCCCTTATTGCTGACTCCATTAATCCCAGAAACTTTTGAAATAAAAGTTTTGTTCCACTAGTCTATCTTGAGCTAAAAGTTTTCCATCTGAGGCTGACATGGTTTCGTGTAGGAGCTGAAAACTACATCAACAGTACTGTTGATCTCTTGGAAGAATGCTCAGACGTATCTGCCACTTACTCTTGAGTTTGCTTGCCCATTTTAAGATTTATCTTTGATAAATACGAGGCACTAGGCAACCCGTTCTCGCATACAAAGACCCAAGGTCGTTAATCCAGACGCCAAACCCCCTGTTTATGAATGAAAAGCAGTTTACAACAAGACTCGACTGATGACGTCCGAACTCTTCCAGAACGAGTGCTTCGCTCACGTCCTCTGTTCGAACCACAATTCTATAAATGCTTCAGCCCGTCCTCCAAACAAAGATCCAAAAGTGATTCCATGCACCCGCCAAACCCCCTGTTTATGAATGAAAAGCGGTTTACACACGACTCTCAACTGCTGACGTTCGAACACTTCCGGAACAAGTGCTTCACTGACGAATTTTGTTCGAACCACAACGCTGTAAATGCTTCACACACGTACTACAAGTACAAATAATCACCAACAGAACCTAAACACCTAACCTAACCTAACCTATGCCTAGTTATACACAATATGCTAATATATTATAATATTAATTTATACTTGAGAAAATTCCCGCTTTGAATGAACAGCATGTTAAAATTTATGAATACGTCTGTGGGGTTGACCGCTGAATGTAATGGACTTGAGTCGAGGATGGGTTGAATGCTTCTCCCACGTACTTGAATACAAATAATTACCAACAGAACCAAAATACCTAACCTAACCTACGTCAAACTATACATACAATTTTTATGTGCAAGACCCCCTCACCATGCGGCCCGTTGACACCGTGAGGGGCTTTGGTGGTCGGCTGCCGGAGTGTGATGCTCCATGGGACAGTCCTGTCCTTTTGTGGCCTTATGGTCCTGCTGCTATCTTCTCCAATTATGCTGGATCGCTTTTCCTTTTCCTTATGTTTCGTTTTTCACCCCCCTCTTCTTCTATCAACCACCCCCTTTCTCCTGTAGTTTTTTGCCGACCTTTTGCTAGTTATGATTATTCTTTTGGACTTCTTCCATTTTGACGCCCGGGTGCTTGGGGAGGCAGTATCTTGCGCCCGTAGAACTGTAGTACCCAACGTAGAGAGCGAGGGGAACCTTTTGTTAATTCTCCTTTCGTCACTGAACTCGATCTCGGACTGATGGTTCTTAAGGTGGCGTTTGTGGGGCGTATACTCACGACGCACCCCTAGAGGGCCCCGGCATGATCGGCGATAGTTACTTGTTGGGTGTCCTGCCTCTAATTGTGGCTCCATGGTGGGTATGGGGGCACATTCGTGAATGAATGTCTGACTCTCGTTTTATGTCGAATTCTGTTGTTCTTATTCCTTCTCAGGCTAGTGGGATGGGCGACCAAGCCCCCGAGACAGTGTTGGAAGACCGGGCTCTGTAGCCTCCGCTGCACTGGGCCCCGACCTTGCTCCTCCTGACTACTCCCCTCCCTCCCTCCTTCTGTGATTGGGTCGAGCCAAAAACCCCTAGTGGTGTCCACCTCGTCCCCTGGCACGGCTCAGTCTCTAGTAGTGACTACTGCGCCTTTTATCCCCCCCCCCTCTCTCTCTCTCTGGGGATTCTCAACGCCGTACTTGCCATGGCCGCACTCGCTGATTCCTTCCCATACTGATGCCTTTCAAGCCTTGATTGGTCCCGCTTCGAGGGCCAAATACTTTGATCTCCTCCCTCTTGATTCTACGCCTCCTGATGATTTCTCCCTGCCTAGGCACCTTGTTGATTCAGTAGATGCCTCTGTTACCTTCAACTCCACCTGTTTCTGTTCACGTGTCATTGCTGCTGCTCCTCAGGATGCAGCCTCCCGCTTGCAGCCTTGGTGAGACACCAGTTCGGGTCTCAAAGAACGCTCGGCTGAATGCCAGTGTTGGCACTGTTCTCCTCCCGCCCGATGTTGCGACCGGTGTTCGGAATCGACAGGACTGCCACGAAGATATTCGGCATATCCTCGAAGCCCAGGGCCATTCTGTCCTCCAGGTAGACACGTTTACTCGTCCCCCTCGTGGTCGTCGCAGTCAACCCCTTCGGGTTGTGAAGATTACCTTTGATGGTAGGACCCTTCCGCCCTCTGTCATTTTTGCTGGTGCCAGGTGCTCCGTCCGGGAGTACATTCCCTGTCCTCGGCTCTGTAATAAGTGCAGGAGGTTTGGGCATGGAGCCCTCCGCTGCTCCGGTACTGTCTCTGTCCTGTGTGTCGGGACGAAGATCACCAAGTCGGAGTGCAATTCTCCCCAGGCTCGCTGCCTCAATTGCGGCGAGGCCCACCCTACCTTCTTCCGAGTGTGTAGATATTACAAACTTGAGGCGGCCGTCCTAAACTTGAAGAACCAGGAACGTTTCTTTTCCTGAGGCGAGACGCAAAGTTCGCCGTCTCCCACATTATGCTATAACGTGTTGCACTCTCTCTTATAGCACTATAACTTCTCTTATTCTCGCGTGTTGTACTCTTTCTCTTCTCGTCCTACCCGCCTTTCTCACTCTCAACCGTTTCCGGCCTTAGACCCAGACACGCCCACTGCCGCCTCCTCTGTTCCTTTGAGTTCTGTCCCGAAGGGTCCCCCTCATGGCTCTCTCTGGGGTTCCCCTTCTTTTTACCTATTCTGTCATGTCTCCTGTGTTTTCTTCCTCGTCTCCCTCCGAACCTCCTTCCCATCCTCCTCCGTCTATTGGCTCTCCACGCCGCCTGTCAGTGCGGACTGATGTCCATCGCTCTCCCAACTACCATCGTGTTTGCTCTCGTTCTGCTTCTGTTGAAACGCTTGAATCTGTTGCCCAGTACATTGTTGCTGGGACGCCTGTCTCTTTGAGTCAGAAGCGAAAGCCTGGTTCCTCTCCTTCCTTCTCCCTGGCGGGTAAGAAGGCTTCGCTTTCTTTCTCCCCCCCCCCTACCTCTGACTCTCGCTCCATCCCCTCCCATTTCAATGGTTGCGCCCCCTGTTCCTGCTTTGAAGGTTTCTTTGGCCCCTGCTTCCCCCTCGGTTGCTGCCCTTGCTGAAGTGCACTCCATTTTTCTGCCCCTCCTGCTGCTGTCCTTGACCCTCGGTTGGCCCCCCCCTCCTCCTCCTGTCCCTGCACGTCCGCCTCTGGTCTGTCCTCCCGCTCCCTTCCCTCCATCTTTACTCAGTTTACCCATGTCCTCTAATCCTGACTTTGCTGACCCTGATCCCGACCCTGATATTCTTTAACGTACTGTGTTGCTCTTTCGCCTTTGTTTCTTCTTTGTTTTCTGTTGTTGTCCTTTCTCTTCTCGTCGATGTCTATTCTTCAATGGAACGTTCGAGGTTATTATGCTAATTTCCTCGAACTCCAGCTCCAGTTTGAACTCCTAGTTCATTGTAATAACGGTATATAACTGGGAACTAAACCACTGCAGGTCAGCTTCCAGTTTCTCTGGAGACCTGTGCAACCTTTGTTAATTTGCCTACTTATGGAACTAATGGGTGGTTTTTATAGACCCTTTTTGAAAGTTTATAAGTAACACTATAGTAGGGCTGTCCTACCGAGGGAGTAGAGACTTCCTACTGTCAAGTCTTGCCAAGAGTTAACCAAGAGTGCTTACCACCCATAATGTCAAGCTTCAGTGACATTACTAAATGAAAGATACGAGGAAGGTGTTGAGAGGGGTGGGGAGGGTAAGCCAGTCTAGTTTGGAACTAGATTCTGGGGGTCTATGAACACCTCCAAACTATACCATATCATCCAGGTTCTGGGTTCAGGATAGCAGCATCACCTAACAGCCTAGTTAGAGACCGGGCCGCAAGAACAGTGTGCCTAGCAATACAAGTCACAATTAAATAAGGTCGGATAAAATGTCAGCGTTTGAGGGAGCAATTTAGTATCGAAATTCAATGTTTGTCAAGAATCAGCGCGAGGTGTCATCAGGAAGCGAGCTCTTAGCTCAGGGGCTAGATTCACGAAGCAGTTACGCAAGCACTTACGAACCTGTAAATCTTTTCTCAATCTTTGGCTGCTTTGTTTACAATTATTAAATAGTTAATGAGCTGCGAAGCACCAGGAGGCTGTTTATAACAACAGTTGATGGGGAAAGTTTTCATACTTGTAAACTGTTTAATAAATGCAACCAAAGCCGTCAAAGATTGAGGAAAGATGTACACGTTCGTAAGTATTTGCGTAACTGCTTCGTGAATCTGGCCCATTGTTTTATTCTGTTGTCGTTGATGTTCAGTACAGAGATTGTCCTCGTTTCCTTCTCTTGTGTGGCTGTAGTTGGCCGGACCTGAGGACGAGAGGAAGTTAACATTAACATAGGAATGTCAGGTTTGAAATAGTCAATATTGCACAATTTTTTTTACCGTTACGTAAATGGAGTTCATTAAGCCTTCGTTACACACCAGCAGTGTTCACTACCGCCCACAGGATGGATATAGATAGGGTGTACAGATAGTCACACGATGGGTATGGGGTCCTCTACCACCCATAGGATGGGTATGGGGTCCTCTACCACCCATAGGATGGGTATGGGGTCCTCTACCACCCATAGGATGGGTATGGGGTCCTCTACCACCCATAGGATGGGTATGGGGTCCTCTACCACCCATAGGATGGGTATGGGGTCCTCTACCACCCATAGGATGGGTATGGGGTCCTCTACCACCCATAGGATGGGTATGGGGTCCTCTACCACCCATAGGATGGGTATGGGGTCCTCTACCACCCATAGGATGGGTATGGGGTCCTCTACCACCCATAGGATGGGTATGGGGTCCTCTACCACCCATAGGATGGGTATGGGGTCCTCTACCACCCATAGGATGGGTATGGGGTCCTCTACCACCCATAGGATGGGTATGGGGTCCTCTACCACCCATAGGATGGGTATGGGGTCCTCTACCACCCATAGGATGGGTATGGGGTCCTCTACCACCCATAGGATGGGTATGGGGTCCTCTACCACCCATAGGATGGGTATGGGGTCCTCTACCACCCATAGGATGGGTATGGGGTTCGCTACCACAATATAAGCAATAGGAACAGCTAATTATGAATCGGACGCAGATGTGCTTAAAGCTTGAGAATTCATTAACAAGGCTGGAATATTGTAACAAAAATACTATAGTAGCTAATATTAATGTGCAAATATTTAAGTGAGAACATTAATGATTAAATGATGATTAACAAATTTATCAAAGTTTGTAACAGCTTCATAAATTAAGTGCAAATATTAAATTTGTGGAATTGAGAGTCCAGGTAGTAACAAAATATTTACAATATACCAAGTTAAGAATCTACGTGATACACTAAAGTGAGAGAGGGAAGGTAACCTTAAACCATCTGTGGTCAACGTGGGGGAGGGGGTAAACCCACCCTCCAACATTTGTACATAATACCACCTGATTTCACAACACTCCTCCAGCCTTTTCCCATACACTTCACTAGTTTCAGTACGGGGAACCAGGGAAAAGGGAGGGGGCTGGGGGACGCACCAAGGGGGAGGGGGACGCACCAAGGGGGAGGGGGACGCACCAAGGGGGAGGGACGCACCAAGGGGCGGGGGAGGGGGATATCCTCCACAAACAGATAGCCTTCAACAGACGAACCTGGAACTGGGTATCAAAAGTGAGGTAAAACACACTGAAGTGCTTTTTGTCTCATCGTCCCTTTTATAACCCAGCAGCCAACCAAACCCGTCCGCTGATTGGTTGACATTCACCCAAAAACTCACCAAATTGTTAACATTTTGAGTCTCAAGTGTCAATTATCAGTGGCCAACAAATCCACAAGGGCCGTGAAGAGGATTTGAACCTGCGTCCGAGAGCATCCCAGATGCTGCCTTAATTGACTGAGCTACGACATGGTTAAAAGGAATTGAAACCGAAGTTCTACTGAATTTACTGGATCCTGCAGCCTCTCAGAGGCACAAACTAGGGTTTTACACCTGGGTTGTGCCTCGGAGAGGCTGCAGGATCCAGTAAATTCAGTAGAACTTCGGTTTCAACTCCTTTTAACCATGTCGTAGCTCAGTCGATTAAGGCTATCTGGGATGCTCTCAGACGCAGGTTCGAATCCTCGTCACGGCCCTTGTGGATTTGTTAATTTGATGCATCACACAATTATGATTTGTGTGTGTAATGGCCAACAACCACTCCTTTACTTCCCCAAATACGAACGAGTCTCTAATGAACCAATAATGATTCTTAGCGTGAATGTTTGAAGTTGTTAATTTCAAAATCTAATTCAGAAACCAAATACAACATTCTATTGTAACTGTTGCAACAGAGCAACAGGTACAACAGAGCAGCACTTGCAATAGAATCGCAGTGAAGTAGTGATTGTCCGTCAATCAAGAACTGTTAATGGCCGCTCGACAACTACACTATACCATGTATACAATAAGACTAAGAAAACCAACAACCCAAAGTTCATGACACAACACTGGATGATGTTAAGTATTTGCTTTCAATTGACTTAATTTGTCATTAACGAGCAATATCTTAAGTGATTTTAACTTACTGAAGTGTGAACATTTATGCTTTATAATGTGACGGTGCCCTCTCCTATTTCTCCCATATGCCGGATTTAAGAGTCATATCAGCTTACCTGCAGGTTCTCTGAGACTCAGGGGAATCTTTTGATGTATGAGGCTACCAAAATGGTTACCGATTTATGGAGAAATTTGTATTATACGTTTGTATGTAAAGGGGAAAAGTCGCACCCTAGGTACAACAAAATGGCGCCCCCTGCCTGCAAATACACTATTTTGTGTGCGGCGCCCGCTGGTCGGTGATTGTCTGGCTGAGGTCACATGACTTTTTTGACCAATCAGACCCCGCCCCTGGGTCTGTGACGTCACCGGGAGACCTGCCCCGCAGAGCTCCAGGCGCTCAGAGATATTTGGGGCTTCGTTGAGAACGGACGTGCGCTGGTTGAGCTTTCGAGTTCTGAGGTCTAGGAGCTTCATTCAGTGGATTTACACAGCCTCACGTTTATGATGACTACCAAGGACTGCAGTAATTCTTGGAAGTGCGTGGAAGTCGAGTTCCAGCAGTGTAAGGGCGCCGAGGACTGAGAGCTAATAGTCTTGGAGAAGTCGAGAGAGTTACGACGGCTGGAGTAGTGAGTGGCTCGCCGTCAGTGGAACGCCAAGGTACTCAGAGCTGTTGTGATGGGATCACACCCACTGGGAACTCAGAAGGGAGAAGACGCATCCTGATCCAGGAGTGAGTGATCTCGGTGAAGGAGTGCTTAAGGGAACGACGTGTGCAGTGACGACTGGACGAGCCAACGCCCAGGAACTTCACTCAGGGAGCGAGTATGGAGATGACGAGAATCTTCACGACGCCTATAGACTGGTGACTCATCTGGGACGTCAAGGAACGACGTGAGGGACGGAGGAGCCCCAGTGACCACCGGAGGCAGGCGTCTGAGGACAGGATTTGATAAGGTAGATCACTATTCCCCCCATATTTCCCTTGATTGTTAAGCAAGATAGGCCTATTATTATGTTATGTTTAGGCATTTACTAGTGTTTATAGTAGTCAGAGTAGATTAGGCTGTGGGACAGCACGTGTATGTCATCTACTGCCTGGTGAGACAGCGAGTGGCCGGCCTTTTTTGGGGAGTAAAGTGGAAGGAGAGGCCTAGGTGAAGGGAAGTATAGAAGTGGGAAATACAGTGAGAGGTATGAAAGCAGGCGGGCTGTCCGCCTTGCTGACACGATATGTGGGTGTTGGCAGCTAAGCTAAGCTGGCTCCCTCTTGTCAGGGAGCTGTGAGTATGTGATAGGTTCTTCACATGTTTCACCATATATGGATGTCTATAGATGAATACTGAGTAGCATTCATATATACACACACCGATGCTTCCACACATGTTGTTCTGTTTAAGGCTCTTTATTTTATTATTATTATTTATCGAGTTCATACATACATTATTTATCACATATACACACACATGCATACATACACACCTTCACGGTTGATGGGCTGGATTTTATTTTGTTGACTATTACACATTGGGTTCTGTTAGTCAGGAAATTGTAGATCCATCTGCCTATTTTTCCGGTAATTCCTTTTGAACGCATTTTATGTGCAATAACACCATGATCACATTTATCAAACGCTTTTGCGAAATCTGTGTAAATTACATCAGCGTTTTGTTTGTCTTCCATAGCATCTAATGCCATATCGTAGTGGTCCAACAACTGTGACAGGCAAGAGCGCCCTGTTCTGAAACCATGTTGTCCGGGGTTATGGAGATGCTGTGATTCCATGTATTTTGTGAGCTTCTTAGCACTCTCTCAAAATTTTTTATGATGTGCGATGTTAGTGCTATCAGTCTGTAATTTTTTGCCTCTGCCTTATTTCCTCCTTTATGAAGTGGTGCTATCTCTGCTGTTTTTAGTATATCGGGGATAACGCCAGTATCTAGGCTTTGTCTCCACAGAATGTGGAGGGCCTGCGATAGTGTTTTTTTTACAGTTCTTGATGAATATGGAGTTCCAAGAATCCGGGCCTGGTGCAGAGTGCATAGGCATACTGTTTATGGCTTCTTCAAAATCCAGTGGGGATAGGGTGACGTCTGATATATGATTTGATGTTGGTATCATATCCATGAAAAATTCATTTGGGTTATCAATCTTTAGTGCGTTTAATGGCTCGCTGAAGACAGAGTCGTATTGCTTCCTCAGTAGCTCGCTCATTTCTTTGTTGTCATCAGTGAAAGTTCCATCTCCCTTTCGCAGGGGCCCAATACTAGATATAGTTTTTGATCTTGATTTTGCATAGGAGAAAAAATATTTCGGATTTCTCTCTATTTCACTGATGGCCTTTTGCTCTCTTTGCCTCTCCTGGGTTTTGTATGATTCTTGTAGCTTGAGTTCAATTGTTTCTATTTCGCTACCTAACCTTCTTCGCCGTTCTTGAGACAGGGTGCGACTCTCAAGTTGTTCCGCGTTTCGTTTTCTTCGCCTATATAGGGAACGACGTTCCCGTTCCAATCTGCATCTCTTCCTCTTTTTTCTTAGGGGTATGCGGTTTGAACATATTTCTAGTGCTACTGAGCTTATTTTTTTCAGGCACTGGTTCAGGTTTGCATTTTCTAGCTGTTCTTCCCAGTTTATTTCTGTGAAGTCCTGGTTTATTTGCTCCCAGTTTATCTGTTTATTATTGAAGTTGAATTTGCTGAAATCCCTCCACCGGGAATCTGGACTGGTTTTGAAGGTCTATTCCCCATGGTTGTCATAACTTCAATTAAGTTGTGATCTGAGTAACAGGTATTTGTAATCATTGTTCCCTGCAATTCATTCATTATTAGTGAAAATGAGGTCCAGCGTGTTCTCCTTCCTAGTTGGTCTACTATTTGCTGGTTTAAGGCAACCTGTCGCACATCCGAAGCAGGTCATTGCATGTGCCTGTTCATTTAGGCTACTTCCTGGTATCCTTTCTGATATTACTGTATTAGCCAGGTGCTTCCATTCAGGTGCCGTCGGTTGAAGTCCCCGCTCAGAATGATGTTCGGAGCTGGATTTGTGAGGTTTTCCAAGCAGTGTTCTATTTTCATTAGTTGATCTTTAAACTGCTGAGGGTTTGCCTCCGGTGACTTATATACAAGGACAATAACTACATTTAGGATATCTATTTTGATTATCGGCCACTTCCACCATATTAATTTGAGGTGTTTAGCAGCTCAGTACAGATGAGTGTGTCCTTTTGATGTAAAGGCTGACCCCATCCTGAAGCCGGTAATTTCCTATCACATCTGAAAAGATTGTACTCTGAGATCCAAATTTCACCATCATGGTAGTCCTTTGTGTGGGNTCGTCTCTTGAGGTTTAGCTGTATATGGTGGCTCCCACCTCACCTCACCTCCCCCCCTTGTTGCGTCCCCCTCCCTTTTCCCTAGTTTCCCGTATTTTAGACTATACTCACTACTGTCACCTAATTGTGCTTGCGGATGTTGAGCTCTGGCTCTTCGTTCGTCCCGTCGGTCAACCGTCATCAACTGATGTACAGATTCCTGAGCCTACTGGCACGGGAGACATCTGTCCACGAGGCTAAGCATAGCCCGTGCTTGCTTCTTGCCCAGCTCCTGTGCCAGGTAATTACGGGCTCACCATAGCCCGTGCTACTTGGAACTTGTTCCGAGTAGCTGAATCTATAACAACAACCAACCTACTGGGCTCTATTTTATCCATTGAAACTGTGTATAGTCAGCTCCACCACATCACTTCCTAGTGTATTCCATTTACTAACTACTGACACTGAAAAAAGTTCTTTCTAATATCTCTGTGTGGCTCATTTGTGTACTCGGCTTCCACCTGTGTCCCCTTGTGCGTGTGCCACCTTTAATAATCCATCCTTGTCCACCCTGTCAATTCCCCCGAGAATTTGTATGTGGTGATCATGTCTCCCCTAGCTCTTCTGTCTTCCAGCGACGTGAGGTGCAGTTCACGTAGTCTGTCCTCATAACTCATGCCTCCTGGTTCTGGGACTAGCCTAGTGGCATACCTCTGAACTTTTTCAGCTTCGTCTTGTGCTTGACTAGATACGGGCTCCATGCTGGGGCTGCATACTCCAGGATTGGCCTTACATGTGTGGTATATAAGGTTCTGAAGGATTCCTTACACAGGTTTCTGAAAGCAGTTCTGATGTTAGCCAGCCTCGCATAAGCCGCTGATGTTATTCTTTTGATGTGGGCTTCGGAGACAGGTTTGGCGTGATATCAACTCCCAGATCTTTCTCTGTCCGTTTCGTGAAGGACTTCATCTCCCATTCGGTATCCAGTGACCGGCTGTGAAGTGTATGGGGGGGGGGAGAATTACCATTTGACTTGACGCATCGAAGGTTGGGGTTTAAGTGCGCAAATGCTGCCTGTGGCACTATAGAAGACCCAAACTGGCCTGCCGCTCCTCTGCCCCACTTGTATCATGCAAGAGGCTAGTTCTTACGTCTGGCCTTCAAACGTAGTTTTTAAAAATATATATTACCAGTTTATATAAGTGTAAAATGGGGTTACTAGTGTTTAAAACGTTAAAACTACAAATTCAAAGCTAAATTTATACCACGATTTAACATTACTTAAATTCAGCAGGTTAGAGATGTAATTCTAGTAATGAATAAGAGATTTTTCTACAAAACCATGATCCAAGATGTTGCTCTTTGATGTCCATTCATGGTGTTAGTCTTTTTTTTTTTTTAACAGTCAACGCTAATTATTTCTTCCTGTTGTAATATTAATCGTAAAGTTGTCTTAGAGTAGCATTTTAATTTTATATAACTCATGATTTCAGTGTATTGTGTACAGTTCTCTAACAATTTGACGGAATAATACGACCTGAGCGATAGTTAACTACCGGTTCGTAGTGGTGCAACTGCCAGCGCCCCAGGGAGGGACTACACAAGGTAGTCGGAACCTTGACAGACGCGCCTAAAGTAAATTCAGATGCTAGTCTCCTGCTTCTCCAGCAGATTGCTCTAACACTTCAAAAGTGTAAGTTTGGTAATGTACACTATAGCCCTGTACGTTGGCTGTATTACTTAGGACAATAGTAACTTAGTCTGTTAAATGTAGAAAATTGATAAGCTTTACTCTAGTGGAAAAATAAATCTCTTAGCAGTCACTCTTGCTACAGAGGTCTAGCATTAATGCTGCTTGTAAGTTTTTTGCTCGGCAAACACAACCCCCCCCCCCAAAAAAAAAAAATCTAGTTTCAGCCTCTGATTTTGAAAATTCTAAAAAAAATTGGTTGTCTACAATCCTAGCCTAGAGGCTTAACAAATGGTCTAAGGGTATCTTAAATAGTAGTAACTTAAGTTAGTAGTTTTAACTTTGAGACGAATATCCTGCTTAACTTTTTAGTGTAATCATTACAAGACATGGTAAAATTCAATATAACTTTTTACCTTGGCTTGCCTTATTAACAATATTCTTGCAGCAGGGTTAAGTCTAAATGCACTTTTTAATCTTAAATTGGCATTACTTTTCAAGATTCTAAAATGCTTTTGCTTGAAATACTTCTGTGCGAGCGCGCGCGCGCGTGTGTGTGTGTGTGTGTGTGTGTGTGTGTGTGTGTGTGTGTGTGTGTGTGTGTGTGTGTGTGTGTGTTTGTTTGTTTTGGGGGTGGGGGGGGGGTGGTGGTGTCTCCGGGGGACCACTACATGGAGTTGCGCTCTGGCAGCTGTGGAGTGTAGACGTTTGCCTACCCTCCCTGGTCTTTGGGGTTGTTTGCCACTTTGCTCGCCAGGAGGTGAGGGCGTCTCTGCCCTCCCTACTGTTGCTGCCTGGCTAAGTGTTGTGGCGAGCTTGCGATGGGAGGCCATCTTTTCCCTGTTGTGAGGGTGAACTCCGTGGGCCTGAACTCCGTTCAGGCCCACGGAGTTTACTGGCCCACGTTCAGTTTACTGGCCGTGCTGGATACCCAGAAGTCTAGATGGTTATGTGTGACATGCTCTGTGTCCCAGTGATGGCCATCTACGGTGTTGAGCTTGTAACTGCTCATCGGGTTATTCTCAAGTTCGTGGGGGAGGAGGAATACCGTGACTTCCTCCGACCATACGAGGGGCGTTCGTTACCGTAGTGGTGCCTTAATGTATGTCAGTGTACATGGGGCGCCCATGGAGTTTCCCAAAGACCTGCTCCGACATTACTTCCAGAGGTTTGGAGCTGTTGTCAGTGTGCGGGTGAACACGCTCTCCTCAGGGAGGTATGCGGACCAATATTTGTACCCTGGGGATGCGCGTGCGATCGGATATACCATCTTCTGTCCGGCTTATGGGGTACAACGTCTGGGTGTACTATGCCCGGCAGCCCCATACATGTTTCTGGTGTGGCCTGTTGGGGTATCATGCTGTCGGGTGCACTGGGGCTACGGTTGCTCCTGTCAACTTGTTCCGGAGGAGGATTTCCCGCCGCTCCCTCTGGAAAAGGACTCCTGGGGTGAGGTGGTGAGCGTCCCGTTAGCTGATGCGGCTTCCCCTGCGTCACCCGACGTTCCGCCGGTTGTTGCAGACCCTCCTCCGGATGTTGCAGTGCCGTCGGATGATCTTGCTCCTGTCGCTGTCCCCGCTGCTCCCGTGGGCCTTCTTGGTGATCACTGCAAGGCGTCGCCATCTTCCTCTCCCTCGTCTTCAGCTGCTGCGCCTGGCCCTGCATCCTCGCCTCGGGTCCTGGCTGTGTTGGGTGCTGGGGTGGCTGCGAGACCCCATGCTGTGTGTATGTGTGGCCCAGTTCCCCCTGTGGTGGAGGCTGCTGCCGTCTTGCGTCGGGCGTCGGTTCGTCCGGCTGGTGGTGTCCATGTTTCTGGTTCCGCCTTCGGCTCTGACGATATCCGGCCGGATCCCAAACTTTCCAGGCGTTCATCTTCTGCCTGGGTCGATGTTGGTGACTTCAGTGACTGTGGGTCGTCGGGTGTCAACGGTGTGGATCCGGATGCATCTCTGTCTACGCAGTTGGTGATGCCAGAGGTCCATGTGCCTGCTGGTGCTGATGCNATGTTTGATATGACTGAATTATACATAATGCATACAAACATACATTCCTATACATACAACATAGGATACATGAAAGGTATTGCAACAGCCATAAACCTCAGGGAGGTGGTGGTGGGGTGTGCCGACACCATTATCCTTGAAGGCCGCCCACATCCCCACCTCTGCCACGGCGTCTGGCAAGCTCCCTCTCCTCACTCTTCCTCGTCGCTTCCTCTTCCCTCCCTCGGGACGAAGAAGCGGTCGAGGGAGGGACGACCTTCCTCCTTTTCCCACCACTTCAAAAGACGGTGTGTCATCTTCAAGCGTCAAAGGGTGTGTGGGGGTTACTAGGCTACAGAGCCTCTCCCCTCCGGTTTGTGAAGCAGTGCAGAGGTTCTAATACAGCTGAAAGGTTAGGTCAATACTGGTTTAGTAGGCGGCGGAATGAGCTCGCTTTTATGGAACCAGATAAATTATAAAATCATTAAACCTACCATCACACAATCTTTCGCATCCTTGTCATCTTCGCCTCCTCCACTGAAAAAAGATGATCGTCACGTTAAATAAGTAAATATCATCCAAGAGGAGCCGCGGAGATGTGATGGCTACATACTGAGGGAGAAAATAAAGGTGGAAACAGCCTCTTTCAATGGAAAAAAGATATGGGTGGAAATTGTGAACTCGTCTTAATAAATGTAACGAAATACTACTGCTCCTTCACTGGTGGTTAGTAAAACGGGATGAACACAAGAATAATGGAAACTACAGTAGGTCTAATGGACCATACGCGGCAGCTCATATTTATATGTACTCAAAATTAATCATAACTGTCTAATCTACGCTGTAAACAGTCAAGCGATTCCACCTCCATTATATTAACCGGGAAATCAGTTTCATGTATCAACACCCATGCTTACAAACCAGTATTTACCCAAGTCTTTCCTGAATCTAAACTTATTAAATTAAAGTCCCTTGTATTAGAGTTCTATTTTGTATGGATATATTTAAAACTATTTATATCCCCCGTTATACTCTTTTGTCCATTTATATTCTTCAGTCACGTCACACCTTATTCTCGGTATTTTTAGAAAATGTAAAATGAGGTTACTTTCTCTTAAGGAGGTTCCCAGTTCTCGAGATTAACTTCATCCATCTCTGTACGCGTTTGGGTGAATTTATGGACCGAGATCGCCCACATTCACAACTTGAAGCGGTCGCTACAAACAAATTTGTTAAAACAAACACACACACACACACACACACACACACACACACACACACACACAGTTAGTGTAGTTAGTAAACAGTTGATTGACAGTTGAGAGGCGGGCCGAAAGAGCAAAGCTCAACCCCCGTAAAATACAACTAAGTGAATACACACACACAAATAAACGCCGGATAGGAAAGACTAGGAGGTGGGAGGTTGAGCTAAACCTTGTTGGTGAATTCTCAGACAGGCGAGTCACATCGTCCACCGCCCCACTCCCCTACCTTGCATTTTATGTATGTTGACCACGCTAAGAAGTCCTGATTGATCATGTATGCGCGACGAAGATTCACTCCGGGGTTGAGCTGCAGCAACAACAACACGTCCTCTTACAAATAATGTGGCTTTACCCCCCTATGCGCACTCGGGCTAAAAATCGACTTAATTCAAAATGAAATCGGCTCACGAAAGTGACGTTCTGTCCCGTTTTCTGTTTTGGGTCCTCTGGCTTAGGCTATTAGGTTAGCAGAGGAAACTTTTAATTAACAATTTTCATGACTTTTTGAAACCTTAGGAAAACTTCCTGCCCTCCTAACCTACCAAAGTACCCAAGGCCCAGTTTTTCCTTCTTTGGGAAAGTGTGGGGGGGAATCCAAAATTTAATTGGAATATAAATTTCCATTTTGAATTTAATACTGCCACTTAATGTCAAGTGGCAGTGATGCGCACTTGACATTAAGACTGTTGACTATGATGGGATATTCAGTGTGGTGATCTAATTAGGGGGGGGGGGAGGGTGGCAATACCCTTATGCCTGCACGTTGGGTTGTGCAATATTTTTGTACAAGAAAACGGTTCCATTAAACAGCGGAAGCTTTTTAACACATTGGCCGCCAATTACATTCTTTACAGTCTTTTACTGCAATACTCGTTGTTGAAGATTCAGCTACTGGGAACAAGGCTGCAAGTAGCACGGGCCATGGTGAGCCCTTGGTGAAACTAAGAAACACTAAAGTGATGCTTCTGTCTTGTATTCAAAACTTACGGCACTGTAGCGTGTAAACTTGATCTCTTGACTTCTGTGAAATATATTTGTAAATACATTAAAAGCTATTGAGACGATGGAAGGGGGAGGGGGATGATGTTTAATACTTGTATGGTTGTCCACTGATATTTGCCCGTCTCCACAGCCAGTAGCACTCCGCGGCTCGCTGGGAAATGTGTACTTAGTGTGCATTTGAAAACTTGTATCTTTTGTTAATAGGCTTCAAATTCGTTCCACGTCTTTGTTTTTGTTTTATATAAGCCAGACACTGTCAGTTTTCCCTGAATCATCCGCAAATAGACTCTCACCCTCACCATTAGTTTACAAACCCCAGAATCAAATTTGCAGGTGACACTTAATTAAGATTTATGAAAAAGTGGGAAATGAAAATGATATTGAGGCCTTACGAAGAGATGTACATAAGCTCCACAAATGGTCTGAAGACCGCACATGCTTTTTAACATCGACAAATTAAAGAGCTTGCAATATGGGGCATAACAACCCTCGACACACCTCCCAAGTTAACATTACCTTGCAGCAGAATGATGCAGAAAAGGAAGTTGGTCAGAATCCATCATTCACTAAAAGTTGCGCTACAAGTGGGAGCGGAGCCGGTCGGCCGAGCGGACAGAACACTGGACTTGTGATCCTGTGGTCCTGGGTTCGATCCCAGGCGCCGGCGAGAAACAATGGGCAGAGTTTCTTTCACCCTATGCCCCTGTTACCTAGCAGTAAAATAGGTACCTGGGTGTTAGTCAGCTGTCACGGGCTGCTTCCTGGGGGTGGAGGCCTGGTCGACGACCGGGCCGCGGGGACACTAAAAAAAAAAAAAAGCCCCGAAATCATCTCAAGATAACCTCAAGATACAGTAACAAAAAAGGAAAAAAAGCAGCTAACCAAACCCTGGGAATAATCAAGCGTACCTTTGTCTTTAAGGAAAAGGTGGTTATTCAACTGTATAAATAAATCTCTGTTGAGCACCTACTTGGATTTTTGTATCCAAGCACGGAGACCTCTTCTTTAGAATGACAGCCTTTTTGGGAGAAGGTTCAACACCAGGCAAGAAAGCTTTTTAATAGTCATATATTTAATCGCGAACTCGATTACATACGGCTTTCAACTAAAAGATGAAACTGAGAAAACATGTTTGTTAATAATATAGGCCTGAGTAGACGGGATCCAAACCCCGGAGCCCGTGGTGAAATTCAGTGTTTAAATACATTACATATAAATATACAGCTCTCGCGAACAAAACGTTTTAGAGAACAATTTATTAAGTTATCAGTGACTAAAATCTTTTAAATACATTGGTCCTTGGTGGCGAGAAGGCCGGGAACCACTGGTCTAGGGGAGCTGTATAAATGTAAATGTATCTGATAATATAAGAAGAAACTCTCTTGTAATGTCTCTTGATTTCTCTTATTCTCGCCGTCACGGGAAGTCGCAGCCAAGTTTTATCTTATAAGTGTTAACGATCTCTACGGTTAACATTGATATACTGGCCAGTAACTTCTACCTCAAACGCCACACTGGCAGTATAAGCAGATCCTCCTAAGGTTTCCCAACGTAATGGAACTGTCTTACTAAAGTGCTCTCTAAAAGACCCAAAACAGAAAACGGGACTATGACAATTTCGCCCGGCGCTACCATTCTATAGTACAATTGTTGGCCTTGGGTAGAATGCACGTCAAAATGCGACGTTCTATTAGGAGGACAGGTTGGTGTATGGACTACACTGCCTTAAACATTACACACTCTACACCAGCGGCCGCCAATCACTGGTCCGCAGGAATATCTGGACATTTTCATTTTTTTATTAATAAAATTCTATTCTGAATGTTTTATTTGTGTATTGTATGTAACTGTAGTTTCTTTAACTGTTATATTTAATTGCATCAAATAGTTTGACTTTAATAACTATCATTTCATGTTTAGTTTGATTCGACTGCAATAAACCCATAATGAGTGAAAAAAGATATGATTATTTTTGCATTTCTTTAGTACTACAAAAGATAATGTAACTAATAATAATAGTAACAATAGTAATATTGTACTTGACCATGAGCTGACCAATGATTCAGAGCCTCCACAGTCCACGTCAGCCACCATTAACATTCCAACTGAATGCGGAGAGAACAACAACCCTCATAATATAAAGAAAATATAATTCGAACTAATTGAAATTTGGATTTATTCAAGAACCTGGTAGTGAGCTGCATCATCCCGGCCACTCTGTGTTGTGTGTTCTGAGAGTTTATCCAATGATGCCATGAAACCTTCCAAACACCGAAGACTGGCAATCAAAACACCCGGATTTAGCTAGGAAACAGTGGTCCGCGGGGTCATATTAGTGGTCCGTCAGGTCCGAAAGGTTGGCAACCGCTGTTCTACACAACGTGTAAACTGAAAGTGTTCAAGAAAGAACTGCAACCGAAATGCCAAAACTTGCGTATAGAAATGGGTTTACCTGGTCGTGCTAAATAGTTTCCTATACGTAACACCAGCTGTATTGACGCTAGAGCAGATGGTCACACAGGTGTCCTGAGTGCAGGTACCTGGAAACACGTGGCAGGTATACAACCTTAACACGTAAATGCATTCTAGCTGGCTAGGTAATCCTGGTAAACAAATAGTTGCTCGCTCACCTAACACACCATGATATGAACGGTTCCCGCAGCAGCAGGCACGCAAGGTGACCGGTTAGCTCAGCAGATGGGGATGGGGGGGGGGGGTAAAACTCTGCTGATCACTGTAAGAATGAGCAGACAGCTGGAACTGGGTTAATACCAGAAATAATTAAGCACGTTTCCTCTCACCTAACGCTGCTGTTCATCTAGCAGTAAATGGGTACACGAGAGTTAAATTGCTCAGGAGAGTTCTGGGAGGTTATCTTGAGATGATTTCGGGGCTTTAGTGTCCCCGCGGCCCGGTCCTCGACCAGGCCTCCACCCCCAGGAAGCAGTCCGTGACAGCTGACTAACACCCAGGTACCTATTTTACTGCTAGGTAACAGGGGCATAGGGTGAAAGAAACTCTGCCCATTGTTTCTCGCCGGGATCGAACCCGGGACCACAGGATCACAAGTCCAGCGTGCTGTCCGCTCGCACCAGGGGAGAGGTGTTACCTCAAGCCTTCCGTACATACACAGGCTGCCTGTCCCAGATGGAATTAATTACTTATTTTATTAAGAGATCACTTAAAATACTGGACCTTAAACTCAAAACTTGACCAATACCTAATTTTTCAGATACATTCATTCACTCTCATGAGCAGCTGCATACGTTGTGTACGTCTCATGAGCAGCTGCATACGTTGTGTACGTCTCGTGAGCAGCTGCATACGTTGTGTATGTCTCATGAGCAGCTGCATACGTTGTGTACGTCTCGTGAGCAGCTGCATACGTTGTGTACGTCTCATGAGCAGCTGCATACGTTGTGTACGTCTCGTGAGCAGCTGCATACGTTGTGTACGTCTCGTGAGCAGCTGCATACGTTGTGTACGTCTCGTGAGCAGCTGCATACGTTGTGTACGTCTCGTGAGCAGCTGCATACGTTGTGTACGTCTCGTGAGCAGCTGCATACGTTGTGTACGTCTCGTGAGCAGCTGCATACGTTGTGTACGTCTCGTGAGCAGCTGCATACGTTGTGTACGTCTCGTGAGCAGCTGCATACGTTGTGTACGTCTCGTGAGCAGCTGCATACGTTGTGTACGTCTCGTGAGCAGCTGCATACGTTGTGTACGTCTCGTGAGCAGCTGCATACGTTGTGTACGTCTCGTGAGCAGCTGCATACGTTGTGTACGTCTCGTGAGCAGCTGCATACGTTGTGTACGTCTCGTGAGCAGCTGCATACGTTGTGTACGTCTCGTGAGCAGCTGCATACGTTGTGTACGGAGGTGGAGCAGTGGCGTGTGGTGGAGTGGATATATAGTGTAGGTGTGAGGGCCCCCCCCACGTGTGAGGGGGGGCCCCTCACTTTTCGTGTGAGGGAGGGGGCACCTTTTGCTCGTGGGAAGGCCCCTCACACGTGTGAGGGCCCCCCCCCCTCGTGTGAGGGCCCCCCAACGTGTGAGGCCCCTCCCCACGTTTGAGGGGGGGCCCCACACTTGGGTGGTGGGCGGCTAGGGGTGACACACCTCCTACACTTAGCTCATATCACTAAGGCTTTACACCGCCTGGACAGTAGCTCGATCTTCTACAATACAAAAATCTTGCTTTATCTTGCATGGACAAAAGATGTGGAGTGTGACTATTGATTCAGGGGCAGCGTCTTGACTATAGGTATACTATTAACTTGACGCGGACTGGGCTTGGGTATGAGCACCAGAGTTTCTGGCCACTAAAAACTAGAAACTATTCCTGTACAGTAGCAGGGTTCACAATGTTTTGTGGGGTTCTTTAATGACCCAATTAGAACAGGCTTACCCAAGCACCGTAATCTCATTGGTGAAGGATGGCACCACTGCCTATATGTGGCACCACTGTAGTTTAAAGGTTACACATTATCTTGACCTCCGCGCCAACACCAACCTAATTTTCTAAAACAGGCTAACACGAGAGACTTCTCGATTAATTCCTATCGTTAATCGGGGCAATTTGTCTTACATGACGAGGCCCATAATCCTTGATGCTGGTAATAGGGTCATTAGTTTGATGTCCAATAAGATGGGGTATGAACTAACACGAGGGGGATGCTTGCCTAAGCAGGGCCACTATGTGTGATCATCTCCCGGTATGTTAAGAGTGGCGTAGGTGGAAAATTTGCTCCGGCAATCACGATGTAGTTTTATTGGAGTCTCCCCTACCGATGATATTCCGTCCAACCCGTCCTCTTAAAATTACGTAACTTTTCGCTCGTTTACCCACATGGCCAAAAATGGACGTAATTTGAAATGAAATCGGCTCACGAAAGTGACGTCCTGTCTCGTTTTCTGTTTTGAGTCCTTCGGCTTACTCTGTTAGGTTAGAGAGGAAACTTTCAATTAATGGTTTTCATGACGTTTTGAAACCTTAGGGTAATTTCCTGCCCTCCTAACCTACCAGAGGACCCTCAACTTGCTGTTTTGGAAGAAAATAAATCCAAATTTTATTTAAAATTTTAAATTTTTAAATTACGTCCATTTTCGCTCAAACGGGCAAACTGCCAAATTCAGACGTAATTTGTAAGAGGACAGGCAAGCTCGGGAAGACTTGCCACCACTTCAGACCTGAAGTGTGGAGATGTTAGCTTCCTGGTGTAAACAGTGGCCTCTAACATCCACTCCAGTGGCTGGACAGTATTGTCTAATCTCTTGTAAACATGTTCCCACCGCCCACACGGTCAGCATGCAGTTTCCAACGTGCAGTAGGTTGATCAATCGCAAAATACCGTTCCCACCGCCTGACGGATTCATACAAGATTTTATTAGGACGTAAATCTGCTGTTTTCACTTGTTTACAAACCTCTCAAACTTTCCTCCCAGGTCATCTGAATCTGGTATATTCTTACTGACTTGGCCAAGTGACTCACTGTGGCGCTCGACAAGACTACAGACTAAGACCAGTTCTCCCTGCTAATACTGGTCTTAATTTTAAAATTTCGACTAAAACTAGCTAAATACGAAATTTGATGAAAGCATAACATTACTGGTGTAAGTGATTACAAAAAAAGTTAACCAGAGAACTGATGATAAAGATGCAGCATTACAAAAATAATTGCCGAAAATCTGCAAAATAAGACTACAACCTACGATCAAAAATGTTTTGAAGCGGAAATTTTGCTCTAAAGTTTTTGCTTGCTCTTGTGATCTTATCATAAGTCTTCAAGATTATTAATAGATTAAATATAATTTCACCATAAACGTTATCAACCGTAATAAAATTACAAATATTAAAATAATCCAGCCGCTCTCTCTCGCCCGCCAGCATGTCGAAGGAGGCCAAGCTGAAGGAGGCGGCGAAGGAGACGCTGAAGACTACGACGGACCCGCTGGAGAAGCTCCGCAGCCACTGCCTCTCCCAGGGCTACACCGGCATCCTCTCCCTCGGCAGGCAAGTTACAGAACAACTTTTGAATTGGACAATTGATAGATTTCATTCTGCACGATATTCTTGGCCAATATTTTCCAATCAACCTACTGTATTAGCTGCGACATTAAAATAATTGTTTTATTTGATTTAAACAGAGATAAATTCTTTCCTTGTAAGTCGATGTACTTTTATAAGCCACTGGAAGGGTTCAAGTAGTTAGACAGCTTCTTGGCGGTCATGCCACAATTCAACAGCTTCACTAGTCACTCTTGTTAGGGCGACCCGGAACCGTAGAGAATCTCCGTCTGCAAAACAGTCTTATACCCCCTATTAGACTGTAAAACAGTCTAATAGGGGATATAGGTGTTGTATTAGTTGACTCTTCAGAGGTTGCATGGCGTTTCACCTTTCTTTTTATGATGTCTTCAACGAAACCATTGGAGAAGCCGTTGTTGACTAGGACCTGCCTTACCCTACAGAGTTCCTCATCGACTTGCTTCCATCCTGAGCTGTGGCTGAGAGCACGATCGACGTAAGCGTTGACAACACTCATATTGTACCTGTCTGGGCAGTCACTGTTGGCATTGAGGAATGCCAACATAGGAACAAACATAGGAATGTGCCTCAATGTTGACTACCCAGACAGGTACAAGAGGAGTGTTGTCAATGCTTACATCGACCGTGCTCTCAGCCACAGCTCAGGATGGAAGCAAGTGATGCATAATGAAGAAGGGCATTGGCCGATTTATACTAGTTTTAACCACAAAACAGATATTTACCACTTAAAAACGTTAAAGTACAAAATGGATGAGGAAATAAATGAAACTTGTTACAAAATTAAATATTTTTTACTCTTAGACTGGTTGAGAAAAGTACAGCATTTAATCACATTTGGAAGGTAATTCCACAGCTTGGGTCCCTTAACCAAATCAGGCATGTAATACAAATTGAGTTCCTCTCGAGGAATATCAAATTCATATTTGTTTTTATTTTGATGGCCATGACGGCTGTTGCAACCCTCTAGGGTGCGTTTAGGTCAGGATTAGTATTGTAGTTCAGAGTTTATAGTTTTAGTTTCAAACATGCGTGTGAAGTGACGATATTTAACATATTCAGGGACTTAAGTAAGGGTGCTGAATGCAGTTTGCGGTACAAAAACTAGTCCCCTTCCGCGGCAACGGCAAAAAATTGACATCTTATAACTCTTCTCCTCCAGGTTGTTCCGCCGGCTGGATAAGGACCGCTCGTGGACGCTGTCCAAGGAAGAGCTGAGCCGCGGAGTCGGTCAGTTCGGCCTGGACCTCTCTGATGGGGACATCAACAAGCTCTTCTCCAGCTTCGAGAAGGATGGTCAATCTGGCATCAACTACGAGGAGTTCCTAGAGAGTCTGAGGGTAAGGAAGAACAGTTGCAAGTTAAAGAATGAATACAGAGAAAGCGCCGAGATGGAAAAGTAGAAGAATATAAACGGGAGCACAGAATGGCCATTTCATAATTTCAGATTAATAATTCACATGTATTTTGTTGCCATGTGTCACTGCATTTGAGGAAATTTAATTTTGAAAAAGCTAAATTGACAGATCAGTTAAACATTAATTTTCAGATACCTAACAGACTATTTTCTTCCTAGCCCGAGATGACGGAGCCGAGGAAGAAGGCCGTGGAGGCGGCATTCAAGCACTTGGACAAGACGGGTGACGGCGTGGTGGGGTTGGAGGACATAAAGGGGAAGTACTCTGCCAAGACCCATCCGAAGGTCATCAAGGGCGAAGCCACAGAGGACGAGATTCTCAAGAAGTTCCTCAATTTGTTCGAGACGAACACCTCCGTCGATGGCAAGGTTAGGGACACGTTGATTTTTTAGGCATTTCTGAAAATTGTTGAATCTTGGTGTGTGAAACCTGTTAAAATGGAAGAGACCGTAGAACAAAAGATTAACATAGGTGGAATAAGAACAATGGGGCACAGGTGGAAACTTAATATCCAAATGAATAAGACAAATTAGAAAGAACTTTTCAATGGCAGAGTAGTTAATAAATGTAATATATTATGCAATGATGTGGTGGAGGTAGACTCCATACACAGTTTCAAATGTAGATATGATGGAGCCCAGTAGGCTCGGGAATCTGTACACCATTTGCTTCACAGTTGAGAGGTGGGACCAAAAAGCCGAAGCTCAACCCCCGCAAGCACAACTAGGCGAGGCTTCCAGGAGTGTCTCGCTGAATAAAGTTACGGGTCTTGAACCACCTATCAACACCGCTTCCCTCTGCAATAATCCATCCCAATACCAGCAATAAAATGTCTGGCATCCCACCCAAACACCATCACACCCATACAGCCAATGTGCCGCCGAATTCCTCAACCAGCCGAGCTCTTGATACATGCCTGTTATCCCTGAGAAGGACAACATGTAAAACCCCAAAACCTTCTCTACCTGGCACCTCCATTTAAGTGCTACTCATTTCAATCTGACTTAAGTGGTAAATGTGTTAGACTCGTATGTTGGTTTTAGTAAGGTTATGTTCAATGTGTTTTAAAGACTTCTTCATTGTTAAATCTCAGTGGTGTTGTGTGATTTGGTTTGGAACTCTGCACTCTGCTAATGTCCCGGTTGTCTGGCATTCCTCCACAGTGCTGACATTTCCTCTTCTGGAACCTGTAAGCATATCTGCCACGTACATGAGTATCCAAGCCTAGTGTGGCGTAAATGAAATTGTTATTGCTTTATTGCTCCCTTTCATCAAAGTGGTTCATAGTTGGTTGAAATCGTGTGCCACCTCACGGATGCCGATGTTGCAGCTGCTATGTTGTGGTTACTGTACACCTCTTGCATTGTTCTCTATTCATTTTGTTAATCTATGCTAGTCTCAGGTATATGAATTCCTACATTCCTCCTCTTGGTTGAGAAGTTTTACTGCTTCATCTGTAATATCATTCCCTGGTATTCCTACATGACTTGGCACCCAGCTGATTTGTATTAGACAACCTTGAGATTTGAGTATTTGTATTGTCATATCATTTGTGGTCAGATGGATGTTTTCACACATGTGCTCTTGTAAAAGGTTACATTGGCAGTTCTCGAATCTGTATGATAATTTGTTGTTGTTCAGCAGGAGCATGTTCAAAAATTTTTGAATGATTAGCATCTCTGTGAAGATTGACACCCGTTTGACTCTCCAACTACCTACTGTATTAAACGTCTTGTCAATTAACGTGATGTATCGAAGAAAAAATAAGGCGGAGCCGTGATGAGGATTCGAACCTATACTTTTGGTACTCCCAAGCAAACGTCTTTGTGCATTTGAAGAGAAACATAGAAGATAGACTTCCTAGACTACAAACCAGAGGGAATGCAGGCAATGTGTGAAACCCTGGTTAGGCTTCAGTGTAAGCCTCAGGAACCCTAGAGGATTCAATTGAATCCCAGATTGCATTGCTTTTGACCATGTCGTGGTGTAGTGGTCCGAGTAGTTTGCTTGGAAATACCCAGAGCATAGGTTCGAATCTTCTTTATAGCTCCTATTGATTTTCTCAAACTTGCCGAGTTAACTTTATCTCCATATTCTCCTCTTCCGGTCTACCGTTCCATCCGTGAAGCTGTTAAATGCTAATTTTATGTCCATATTCACCTGCGCAGTGATGAGACGTTTTTCGTTGAAGAGCCATGATCTTAATATGATGCTAAATTTCTACAGTGTTTACATAACTAAGTCTGCATGTATTTCGTCGCTCTTCTTGTGATTGTATTTGTGATCGCTATTGTGTTTGTGTATATTCTACAGTGGGGTCCACATGCCGCTATTAGCTCTTCTGTCCCGTGATAGTGCCCTATTGAATTTATCTTTAATTGAATTGTTTCTTACAGCAAACCCTGTTTTTCCTAATTTCAACCGCTGTTAGTTTGGTTTCCAGCCATAAGCTTAGTATTTTTGTCCATCTGGGTGCTTCTATTATGACTGGCAATGCATCATTTTGAATAATCTCAACCTTTTTCCCCTCTGTCCAGGAGAATGAATGGGCAAGACAGTCCCTGTGTAATCAACGAGAGGACGAATGGCATGTCTGTTAAACATTCTTAACACTGTCCCTCTGAGACGGGGCCCTGAGATTGCTGTCATTATATCCAGTTTGGATGTTGCTTTCTTGAGATACTGAATATGTCTGTTGAATGTTTAGTGCCCTTATATCCACCAGACAAGGGTTAAGCAAACGCAAGTCTCTGATCCACACACATATATTCTAAAGCTGTACAAACTCAAGGAGGGTGCTAGAGAGCATCTGGTCGGGTGTTTGTCTGGTTGTTGATCCTTTGTTGGTCGGTTGCCTCTCTTGCTCCTCTGCCGTTTTCTCGGACCTCCGCCGTGTTGGGGGTACCGAAGTCAGTACAGTACTCCCCCTCCCTCTCCAGACGACGAGGTAGCAGAGCCCAGGAATCGGGCAAATCGGTGCACTGTGTGTCCCGTGCGAGTAGTGCAACCCTCCATGTTGACGTCACCATCACTGTCGTCCATGCCATCATCAGCAGGCGCTGGAAGGCTCGGATCTGAAGATGGTACTGGTAGATGAAAGAAATCAGTAAGTAATCAGCGGATGAGGGTCCGCTGCTGGTGGGGATTTGGTGTGTTGGTGTGGGTACCAGACCACCACCACCACCACAGCAGCAGCTGGGATCGCCACTGCTAGCGTGGCATCGAAATGTGCTGTTTTCACCCGATCGATCGAGCCAATCACTTCAGCACCCCGACGGTCGATGGTAATGGTTTTCAGAATCCTAAATAGCACAGCACCCGGAAAGGTTCCTCATATGGGTGCTGTAGCGGCTGACGCACCGTGTCAACCCTCAGAAACACATGGCTAGTAGAGAGAACGTCCTAGGGTACGTAGGTAGGGCGTGTAGATGGGTGTCGAGGGGGCCTAGGGCGACTCCTGCGACATCGCCCTCCGAAGCCACTTCACGAAGGCCGATGTGTTGTAGGAGGTACTGAAGTCACTACAAATGCCATTTTAGAATCTATAATATATTACACACTGTGTTACACAAAACTCGTGTCAATGAAGATTAAAGTCTTGAATGCGCGAGTACATGTCTGGAGCGTTGCCACAGTTTCATTGCTTTTGATTTCTTTTCCGATAATTCTAGCCCCGAGATGCTGCATTCGGATGTTACTTGATCTAGTATCCTTGGTGCTTTTCAATAGTGAAGGCCTAGTGGCAACTACTGCTATGTCACCATAGCCTACAGTTTAATCCATTCTGCGAATATTATGGTAATGAGATCTTCTATAAGGAAGTTAGTGACTAGGGCTAAGGAGTAATCTTCGAATATACTATACCATATACACAATAAACCAGACCAGTGGTGCCCAACTCTGGTACCTTAAACCCCCAAGGACTCATTAGCATAGAAATCATACAAAACAATAAAGCAGAAAAAAATTCTATAGTAACTTTCTAGCAGCAACCCTAATGTCGTTTTCAAGGTCATGGCTGCACAACCCTTGCCAACACACTTTAAACCACAAATTGGAGAGTCTCCCATCCGGAGTATGAATGCAGAGTGTTAATGTAGTATCATCCTATAATTTCGTCTGGGTGTAAACATTCTAACGCTTCCTATTTCACTGTCGCTTGACATCACATATACACGCCTTGTTTCAGGTGACAAAGCAAGAGTTCTTCGACTATTACTCTGGCCTCAGCAAGGCCATCGATGAAGACGAGTACTTCGTCTCCATGGTCAACATAATGTGGGGACTGTAGTGTGGATAGTCCTCCCCACTCTGCTTGGACTCCTGGTGTTCCACTACTGCTGATCCGGACCAGAGGTGCTTGAGGTACTACAGGGTGATAGCTCCTGGCTCTCGGCGATTGTCCCCTGTGGTGGTGCAGGTCTGCCATGCTTTACCCATCCATTTATGTTGCTTCAATTAAAGAACGTCCAGGTAAAGCTTTGTGTTTATTCAAACCTATCGCAGTTTCCCCACCTTTCCCGCTTGTACTAATATTTGACTTAAAAATTTTAAGTGATTTAATAATGCGAACGTCCTCACTACATTTATACAAACGCTACTACTACAACCCCTATACTAGCAGCATAGTATTGGGGTTGTAGCAAATGGACCCAATGCATAAACCTAAGATCCACACCAACTGTTCCAACACCTTTAAAACAAATGCAACATCCCCTCTATCAAGTGCCTTGGACCAATCCAGGCTAAGCATAGTCGCCGGAGATCTCGTATCGGAAACAAAAAACACCATTTCTAATTAAATTATCGTAAAGTATAATAGACCCTCCTTGCTCTTGCGACACGACGACCTAACCGGGAATGATTTGTATACTGGTTCACGAGAGTGCGCCAAATGGGGAAAAAAGACAAATCGCCCTTCGGCAACATCTTCACTAACCTAAGATTCGTCGAATCACATCCCAAAAGGAGAACAATTCTGCAGGCAGATCAGCGCTACCTGGGGCTATACCTTTTTTCAACCGACGCTCGCACCCAAAACCTTGGCCAGATCAATTTCGGAAAGTAAGTAACGATTGTGTCAAGGTGACAACACCCGAGGACAATGGTCCAGAAAACATCAAAACACCATTCGCCTTCCTATATAAATCAATCTCCTAATTCCTCACTAGCATAATGAAGCCTATCATCCGTACTGGACAGCACCAGCCCATCAGGTAATCTCGACCTATCCATGAATGCAGAGTTCCTATCCAACTTTTTCATTTTGTTTTTTTACACAACTTGATCTCGAATATATCCACTCCAGCATCCACAACGGAGTATAAATGGACCATCCTTGCCTGTGATACATTCATTTGGCCGAACCAGTCAGTTCCATGTATCTGCAATAGAGATAAAGAACACCCACCAATGATGCACTCGTAATCAGCTCTCCTGCCCGTTAATATCACAACCCTTCTTCTTAAAATAACGTCGCTTTTCGCTCGTATGCGCGATATGGCCGAAAATGGACGTAATTTGAAATGAAATCTGCTCACGAAAGTGACGTACTGTCCTGTTTTCTGTTTGAGTCCTCCGGCTTACTCGGTTAGGTTAGGAGAGGAAACTTTAAATTAAAAGTTTTCATGACGTTTTGAAACCTTAGGAGAACTTCTTGTCCTCCTAACCTACCAGACGACCCTCAACTTGCTGTTTTGGAAAATAAAAAAAAATCCAAAATATATTTTCATGTTCAAATTACGTCCATTTTCGGCCATACGGGCAAATGGCCAAATTTTGACGTAATTTGTAAGAGGCAACCCGTCCTCGACCCAAGTCCATTACATCCAGCGGTTGACCCCCACAGACACGTTCATAAAATTTTAACATGCTGTTTATTCAAAACCGGAATTTTCTTAAATATGAGTCATTATAATATATTACCATATTATGCATATATTGGCATATGTTAGGTTAAGTTAGATGTTTAGGTCTGTTGGCGATTATTTGTATTTGTAGTACGTGGGTGAAGCATTTATAGCTTTGTGGTTCGAACAAAATCGTCAATGAAGCACTTGTTCCAGAAGTGTTCGAACGAATCAGTTGAGTCGTGGGCACACAACCCGTCCTCCAAACAAAGATCCAAAAGTGTTCCATGCACCCGCCAACCCCCTGTTTATGAATGAAAAGTGGTTTACACACGACTCACAACTGCTGACGTTCGAACATATCCGGAACAAGTGCTTCACTGACGAATTTTGTTCGAATCACAACGCTGTAAATGCTTCACCCGTACTACAAATACAAATAATCGCCAACAGAACCTAAACACCTGACCTAACCTAACCTATGCCTATTATACACAATATGCTATATATTATAATATTAATTTAGACTTGAGAAATTCCCGTTTGAATGAACAGCATGTTAAAATTTATGAATGCGTCTGTGGGGTTGACCGCTGAATGTAATGGACTCGAGTCGAGGATGGGTTGGGGCACAAGAGCGGAGCTACAACTGTTCTCCAGGGATGTGTGAATTTCTTACGGCATGATACCAGGGTCTGTTGGTCGGTGGTGATTTTAACTGTAAATTCAACTTTAATTATATGTTCAACAGATCCCTCACAACACCACCCACGTCTTCAACACCACTTTCCATGACCCCCTTATTCGACGGCGTTTCGACTGCCCTTTCGGACCTACCCTCCCACTACTTTTTTTTTCTCCTGGCGGTGACATATACGACGAACGGAGCACCTGTGCCACCCGCATCATGTAGTGCTCTAAAAGATCGTCTGTCACCATCACAAGGGGACCCTTAACACTGGTCTATGCACACCATCTTATGATCCTTGATAGGACTAATAACCCGTACACTATCTATGGTGCTCACACCTACCACCGGCACAACCTATACCAGAAGCAACCATACAACCACATCTCGTGCAGCATCCTCCGACTCCACCAAAGCTTGCGTATGAACGTCTCCACCCACCCACATGGGTACTTCAACACCTTCACATCTGTAGACAAGGTATCCCACCTTCACCTAAGTGCCATCCTTAGTGCCAGAGGATGGCACTCCTGTAGATCACCCATGGCCTATCGTGGTAAGACACTCGCCCCGCGCTTCGCAAGCGATTTAGCCTAGGTTCGTATCCTGGCCGGAGAGTGTTGGTTAGGCAGCAATCCTTCACGGTAGCCCCTGTTCGCCCAGCAGTGAGTGGATACCTGGTTGTTAAACGATTTGGCGGGTGGTATTCCGGGCTAAATGGAGATTCAGGACCTGTCCGAAACGCTATGCGTGCTAGTGGCTTTACAAGAATGTAAAAACATCATTGCAATGTACTCTCATAAATCCAATGTACCTTCTTGTATACATATAAATAAATAAATAATAAATATGTACCCTGTATGTACTCTTTACCTCCACATTTACTCTGTACCACCACGTGAATCCTGTGCTGTGCTAGGATCCCGGAAGTACAGTCGGGTTCGGTCTCGACGCACAATCGAGAATTCAAGGTTCGAATCATGGGCTGGACAGAAATAGTTGGGCATCTTTTCCTTTCATCTAGTGCCTCTGTTCACCTAGCAGTGAGTAGGTACTCAGGAGTTATTCAGCTTGTTTGGGGGAGGGGCTCGATATAAGCAATCGTGTATGACTACACTCTGGCTTCCTGTCCCCCGACACAATGAATTATATGTACCCTGTATCACCACATACACTTTGTACCACCACATGTACTCTGTACCCGCACATGTACTCTGAACCCCATCTCAAACAGAAAAACAATTGTGAAAAAATAATTAATTATAATTACAAAGCAATCAATTAAACAGTTCGTGCATCCTGGGAGTGGTAAGTAATTCGACCTTGTGGAACACAGGACGGCACGGAGACCTTGTGGGACTGAGCACAGAGGACGGCACGGAGACCTTGTGGGACTGAGCACAGAGGACGGCACGGAGACCTTGTGGGACTGAGCACAGAGGACGGCACGGAGACCTTGTGGGACTGAGCACAGAGGACGGCACGGAGACCTTGTGGGACTGAGCACAGAGGACGGCACGGAGACCTTGTGGGACTGACACAGAGGACGGCACGGAGACCTTGTGGGACTGAGCACAGAGGACGGCACGGAGACCTTGTGGGACTGAGCACAGAGGACAGCACGGAGACCTTGTGGGACTGAGCACAGAGGGCGGCACGGAGACCTTGTGGGACTGAGCACAGAGGGCGGCACGGAGACCTTGTGGGACTGGGCACAGAGGACGGCACGGAGACCTTGTGGGACGGAGCACAGAGGACGGCACGGAGACCGACCTTGAGGATACCTTGAGGTGCTTCCGGGGCTTAGCGTCCCCACGGCCCGGTCATCGACCAGGCCTCCTGGTTGCTGGACTGATCAACCAGGCTGTTGGACGCGGCTGCTCGCAGCCTGACGTATGAGTCACAGCCTGCTTGATCAGGTATCCTTTGGAGGTGCTTATCCAGTTCTCTCTTGAACACTGTGAGGGGTTTGCCAGTTATGCCCCTTATGTGTAGCGGGAGCGTGTTGAACAGTCTCGGGCCCCTGATGTTGACAGAGTTCTCTCTCAGAGTACCAGTTGCATCTCTGCTTTTCAACGGGGGTATTCTGCACATCCTGCCATGTCTTCTGGTCTCGTGTGATGTTATTTCTGTGTGCAGGTTTGGGACCAGCCCCTCTAATATTTTCCACATGTAAATTATTATGTATCTCTCCCGCCTGCGCTCAAGGGAATACAGATTTAGGCTCATTAGTCGGTTCCAATAGTTTAGATGTTTTACCGAGTGGATTCTAGCAGTAAAGGACCTCTGCACGCTCTCCAGGTCAGCAATTTCTCCAGCTATGAAAGGGGCTGTCATTGTGCAGCAGTACTCCACTCTAGAGAGCACAAGCGTTTTGAAAAGTGTCATCATCGGTATAGCATCTCTAGTGTGAAAAACTAGAGATGTCCAGTCCCACCTTGTGGGACTGAGCACAGAGGACGGCACGGAGACCTTGTGGGACTGAGCACAGAGGACGGCACGGAGACCTTGTGGGACTGAGCACAGAGGGCGGCACGGAGACCTTGTGGGACTGAGCACAGAGGACGGCACGGAGACCTTTTGGGACTGAGCACAGAGGACGGCACGGAGACCTTGTGGGACTGAGCACAGAGAACGGCACGGAGACCTTGTGGGACCAAGCACAGAGGGCGGCACGGAGACCTTGTGGGACTGAGCATAGAGGACAGCACGGAGACCTTGTGGAACCGAGCACAGAGTGCTCCAAATTAGCTAAATTATTTGCTCGTAAGGAGGGGATTAATTATCATCTCTGACTGCCTCTGAGCAGCCTGAGGGCACCAATATTCCGAGAAAATTGAGTTGACCTGAGGCAACGTTAAATAATGAATAATAATAATTATTAGTATTAAAATTATTAATTAAGATTTATAGTTCACATATGGTATGCATTGCTACCACCTATGGCTCCTTATTTTAGTATTTTGGATGATTTTAAGGCTTAATAATTAAGATTGTAGTTAAATTGTCAGCGAAGATATCATCTGTTGACGGATGAATACTCTCTCTACTAGAATAGTTTATTCTTTATTGAAAATAATAAAAAAAGTTATGATGAGTCTCCATTCTGTGTCAACTAATGTTTCAACCCATGATTTAAACCACTATTCTACAGTGCATCCTGTTAAAGGTTAGCACTTAGGAGAAATCTTGGTGCTTCTCAGTAAATTATAATAAGCACAACATAAATTATTACATGCAATAATGATGCCTTCGCTAAACAACATTATATACAATAGTGTAAGGTTTGAAAAGTTTAGAGAATGAGTTGTTGGAACGTCAACAGAAAACGTTGTGACGTTGGAATGTCTATGGGGTAAACTACTGGAAACAGGATGGCTATAGGGTTCACTACCTCCTAGGAAGTGGTAGTAGCGTCCACTATCTCCTAGGTAGTGGTAGTAGCGTCCACTACCACCTGTTGGTGGTAGTGAACGCTACTTGTACTATTATTACAGTACATTTTGATATGAGTGATATGAGTTCCGGGGATGGAGGTCCCTGTGCCCTTCTTCACCACCTTCGAGGTCAACCCCAGAACTCACAGTTCCTGTGACGGAGCTGGAACCAATCGTATTGGAGTATGCCTTTCCATTGGAGACTTTCAGCGCCGTGGAGAGGGGATTCCTGCTGCCTGGGTAACAGCTTCTCCCCCCGAATCAACCTACCCTGGCTTTGCGCCCTGGTGAGGCCACTCCAGACCGACAACCAGAACGCAACTCCATAGTCTCCTGAGACTGATGGATGCCTACTACTACTACTACAGAATATTACAGAATAATATTCTGAACAATGTCATCCTGGACATTAATAGTTATTATAACGCATAAATGTCTGTTTCTGCCCGAAACGCTTTGCGTAATAGTGGCTTTAGGCATTGTATATACTAGCTCTATCTATAAATCTATCAATTTTGTATAACCTCTTGTATGTATGTACTTTACCTGAATAAACATTTGTATTTGAATTTTGAATGTCCACACTTCAATAAGTTAAAATCACTTAATTTGTCATTAACAAGCAATATCTTAAGTCAATTGAAAGCAAATATTTAACATCATCCAGTGTAGTGACACGAACTTTGGGTTGTTGGGTTTCTTCGTCTGTTATTGCATATATTGTAGTTTGTAGTTGTTGAGCGTCCATTAACAGTTCTTGACTGACGGACGATTACTACTTCACTGCTGGAGTGTCGGTCGAGGCGCCCGGTGTCACGCGTGACGGTGGTGTCAAGTGTCGCCTCTTGAGTTATCCTGCCATAATGAATACAAGATAATCATCTTGTTCCAAAAGGACTAATATCCAGCAATACGAGCAATAGTACCAGTAGTCTGCCTCCACATGCCATCCAGCTGCATGAAGGTGCTGAGGATGGTAGTCAAAATTCCTATCCAGAACGTGCTTCATTATCAACAGTAGACAAGCTGTTGAGAGAGTACACCTGAAAGGTATCATCACCTCCAGATGAAATATGTTCAATATGCTAAATGAGCCCAAGGCATCAGTCTGGGTTTAATGTTAATATAAAACATGGAGGAGGATTCTCCAGGGAATGCTGGGTCCGCTGTAAACACATCTTTCATTTTGTGTGTGTGAAGGAGATGGTTAAAGCTTCACCAAATTTTTGCAGCGTCCTTACTACAAAACCATATATGGGATTAGACAAGGCAACCAACCCCAAGCTTCTATGAATATTGAGAAGGTACCCTACAATCTTCCAGGGCATTCTGACTGTGGTAAAATTATTATAAAGTATAGATTTCAGGATGGTATTCAGGGACCAGAGCATCCTAATCCTGGAGAACTGTACTGAGCACATGCTTTCCCACGGGTTGCCTTTCTTCCTGACAAGGGAAATAAGGTATGGAAATTGTTACAAGAGGCATGGAAATGGCGCTTGATCTTCACAGTGGGTACATCGGCCACCTCTGAGTTGAGAGATGTAATAGTTAGGAATGACATTCAACCATAAAACAGAATTCTCCTCTAATATCAATCGTTATGGCTACCCAGATGAATTCTACCTGGATACTGTACTTACGGAACTGGAAATTGCTATGGTTACAGATGCAACGACTGAGTAATCATGCGTGAACCCAACAAACTGGCGACAAGAAGTTTGAGGAATACTCGCCTGGCTCTTGGCGGATGCAGACGTGTCGCCTGTGAGCTCCTGGTTTGCTGGCTAGTGGACGTTTGTACTTGTAAGCGGGGCCTTGGGGCAGTGCGGGCTGGAGGGATGGCGGCCCCCCCTCCCTTAACATTATATTATGTGAAGCAGAGGGATACCATTGGCCTGCAGTTTACTGGACCAGCGTCTTGCCCGGAAGTTGAGATGGTCATGATTGATATGTTGCGGGTTGATGTGGCGTCTGTGTGCGGCGTTCAACTTATGTCCGGGCATCGAGCTGTTGAGAAATTCAGCTCCACGGCTGTGTATTGTGACTTTGTGGACTGCTATGACGGGAGGACCCTCACTCTGCCTGAGGGTGGTGGTTCGGTGGAAGTGTTGGACAGGTGCAGTGAGACTACCTATGTGGTTGTTCATGGTGATATCTTTACGGGCACACCAGAGCCCGTGCTACATGGACATTTCGTTCTGAGTAGCTAAATCTAAAACAACAACAACGGTGCTCCCCTTGAGTTCCCTGACTCCTTTCTCCGGCGTCACTTTACCCGGTATGGGCGGGTCTTGAGTGTCCGGGTGAATGCTATCTCTTCCGGGCGGTGGAAGGGTATCCTGAATGGGACCCACACTGTGATGTTGCGACTGAAGGACCTTATTAATTCATCTCTCCTGCTTCTGGGTTTCACAGTACGAGTATTCTATGCGGGTCAGAGCCGGACCTGTTTCCGGTGCGGACTATCGGGCCATCAGGCTGCGGGTTGTGATGCGAGCCGGGTTGGGCCTGTGAACCTCTTCAGGGAGGAGGACTTTTATCCCGTTGACGGCCCCGGACCTGTCTCCAGGTGCTTTATGCTGTAATGAGTGTTGCTTCCCGGTCTCTGATGCCCGCCTAAAAGGAGTGGTTGAAGGTGTGGGTGTCGAGGTGGTAGTGCGATCCCAGCTTCCCCGCCTCAGCCACCCTGCCCGCCCCGTCTCCAATCGTGTTTCCTGTGGTGTGTGATCTATTGCCCCAGTCATCGAGGCAGCGCCCCGGACTGAACTGTCTCTGGAAGCTGTGTCTTCGGCCCGTGTCGACGTGCACACGGTGATGTCTCCCGCGGTGTGTGGTCTTGTTTCCCAGGTTGTTGAGGCTGCGATGTTGAGTGATGTTCGCTGCGTGGAGTTGCGCGGCCGCCCAGAGATTCTGCTGCGGTGCCTCCTAGCGGGGGTGATAGTTCCGACGACCTGCGTCCTGGTCCAAGCGGTCGCGGCGAGCTTCGAGTCTGTCTCCACCTCGTTGTGAGGCATGGGCTTCTGGGGACTCCGGGAGTTCGTCTTCTGTGGATGGTGATGTGGGCGACGATATTGGGGTGCCTGCGGCTCCTGTGGGCCTTGTTGCGGCGGTGATGGGTCCTGTGGTAGGATTGTCGCCTGGTCCCGTGTCCTCTCCGGCTGCCTCTGCATCACCGGTTGCTGGTTCCCCGGGTTGGGGGTTGTGGCACCGGCCGAGGTTGCGGGAGAGTTGGGTGGGGGGGGGGGGGACTTGGTGATGATTCTTAAGAAAGATTCTGTTCCGGTGGCCCTCCTGCCTCTGGCATACATGTCTGTGCCTTCCGTGATGCCGGCCGCTGCGCGGCTGCCCACTGCTCAGCCGCCTTTGTCACTCCGCCCTTTTTGGTGTCGGCCCCTGCGCCATCTTCCTCTGTTACTTTGTCCCCTGCGATTCTGCCCGTTGTGTTACCACCCTCTGTATGGCCGGCTGTTGTGCTCCAGCCCCTTGTGGTTCCACTGCTTGCGCGGCCGAGCTCTGAGCAGCCTCTCTGCGTGAATTCCGTCCCTGAGGTTGAGTGCGCCGTGATGAATGTACCTGACTATGTATCACCCGCGGCGATCGCGTCGTCACGTTTCCTCGTCTGCAGAGGAGTGGGCTCGGTGGGATGCCTACAGGAAGAAGCACCTTCGTCGTCTATATCCGCATAAATATGATGATTAACTGCCTGGTTCTTGATTTGAATTGCCGAGTTTCCGCATATGCATGAAGTGTAATTGATTTTTTGCTCTTACTTGTGGTCTGCCGGTTCCCTGTGGTCCGGTATTCTTTGGTATTGTTTTAATTTTGTGTACTATACAGCTTTTGTTTGTGTGTGATGTTATACTGTTCTTGTGTTTTGTTCATGTATTTTTTGTCTAGTTATTGTTGGTTTATAGTGCTCTGGTGCTTTTTCTTTTATGACTGTGTTTAGGTGTTTAACTATGTTTATGTTTCCATTTTGTGTATTACATGACTTTTGTTTGTGTTTGTAATACTGTTATTGAGTTCTGTTCATGTGTTTCTTGCCTTGTTAATGTTAATGCTGATGTTGATGTTTTTTGTTATCGCTGTATTTGTGTGTTTATCAAATAAAAAGAAAAAAAGAAGTTTGACCCGTGTTTCGGATGGTATAGTAAAAAATTGGCCAGATTTTCTAAATTAATAGGTACTGTGACAGTCAGCAGTGTATTATGATACAGTAAGTTGGTTCATGAGATAGAACAATGTTGACTGCAGTGTGAGTGCAAGGTCATTGAAGTGATGCAAGACGAGGAGAGGAGAAGAGAGCATTTTTAATGCTCTTGATCTTGAGATGATCTTGAGATGATTTCGGGGCTTTTTAGTGTCCCCGCGGCCCGGTCCTCGACCAGGCCTCTACCCCCAGGAAGCAGCCCGGGACAGCTGACTAACTCCCAGGTACCTATTGTACTGCTAGGTAACAGGGGCATAGGGTGACAGAAACTCTGCCCATTGTTTCTCGCCGGCGCCTGGGATCGAACCCAGGACCACAGGATCACAAGCCCAGCGTGCTGTCCGCTCGGCCGACCGGCACCCAGCACCGACCGACATGCTAGTCCAAGGCAGTGATTTTAGTTGGTAAATTTTATTCTTATAGAAACATGGTCAGGGTCTGTGGGAAGTCTAGCAAAGTGTGCTGATTTTCCAAAACCCTTTTATCCGATACGGTACAGAATTCAGGCCATCTGTATATGCTGCACTACAAGTTTCACTATACTGTATGTAAAAAAATTTCAGGCACAAATGATGTAAGGCTTTATTAGTTTGCTTGATATTGCTTTAAATATTTTATTTATTAATGTACATAAGAGAGTTACATGATCACATAAAGTAATGCTTCCGTGTACAGTGGTAACAAAAATGTTAACATGAGCTTAGAATAAATTATTGTCTATTAACTTCCTATTCATTATGCGCCGTACAGTTATTAGAGCCATCACTTCGTGAATAAACAGTACTAGAGACACATTATAATGAACAATGCCTTGATAATGAGCACAGTATACTGTATATTGTACAGAATATTATAACAGTGTAACAGAGAAAGTGTATCTTTATTTGAAGGTTCACTACTCTACATTTAGGTGATTGTTGAAGAACTTTTAAGAGTAATGTTGATAAATGTAATAAAATACTTCAATAAAAAACTTTACTGTCGATTCTATTGCAAGTGTTGCTCTGTTGTACCTGTTGCTCTGTTGCAACAGTTACAATAGAATGTTGTATTTGGTTTGTGAATTAGATTTTGAAATTAACAACTTCAAACATTCACACTAAGGATCATTATTGGTTCATTGGAGACTCGTTCGTATTTGGGGAAGTGAAGGAGTGGTTGTTGGCCATTGATAATTGACACTTCAGACTCGCAAAATGTTAACCAATGGGGTGAGTTTTAGGGTGAATGTCAACCAATCAGCGGCCGGGTTGGGTTGGCTGCTGGGTTATAAAAGGGACGATGAGACGAAATACGTTTTTTTTCACACACAGTTCATCCAGTGAGCCAACTCCACGCTGACTCTGTCTCCTGTAGCACAGAGCATCACCTTCACTCGACAAACATCACTCCACAGTGAACATTTGACTAATAGAATGGAGTACGAAATGAATTGTGATAGAACCAGCGTTGCTGCTCAGTGTCGGAAAAGAAAATCTATATTAGATAAAGTTCCGAAAGTGACGGCTATTGGCATTGTGACTAAAGCAAACAGGAAAAGCCACTCAGTGACGACCCATCTACCGACAAACACTCCAGCTTCTCCAGCTCCTCTAACTAAATCTGCACTGCCAGTCTTCAAGGTCCAGCATACCGAAGGTAAGTCTTCCTACGCCACTGTAGTGGACCTCGAAAGAGAGTACCCCCAGCTCCAGATCAAAGCCAAATCTCAGAGGAGAATATATTCTGAGGCCCAAAGACGAGTCGGCTTTGAAAAGGCTGTATTCTGAAAAATTACACAATGTGAGGAACTCGAGCCAGAGGATAAAATAAGAAAAATCATTGTCCTACACTATCCCTTGCATATGGCCCTTGACCATCTCGGAAAGCTGAACGGTTGCGTGGTGACCGCCGGCCAGGTCGGACGTTCCTGAGGTCTCTCCGCTTCTGGCTAGTGTTTACGTTGGGTGATTGGTTGTTTGCCCTGCTGGTGGTGGTTTGCCACTGACAGGGTGACGTTTGCCTTAGCCATGGGGACTTCTCGCCCCCCAGTGAAGAGGACGTTGTCGGCTGGTCTCGCGTTTACGGTTTGGTGGACCATTCATTGGTTGGTGTCGCCCTGGTGGACGTGCTGCATGTGCAGCTGTCGGACCTGGTGGGCATTCGGCTGCTTCAGGGCCACCGTGCTGTGGTCAAGTTCCGCCTCCAGGCTGCCTTTCAGGCGTTTCTCGAGCGTTGTGAGGAGCGTGTTTACCCTCTCCCTGATACTACTGGCTCCGTTAAGATAGTGAATCTTAGTGTTACCTTGACGTCTGTGGCGGTGCATGGTGCCCCTTCGAATTTCAGGACGACTTTTTAACCTCCTGTTTTGAACGATTTGGGACAGTGTTAAGTGTTCGTTGGAACAACGTCGTTGCCGGGCACTGTGTTGGTATGCTTGACGGCTCCCGCACCCTGACAATGTCGCTGAGGTGTAGTGTCCCGTCGTCGATGTCCGTGTTGGGTTACACGCTCCACTGCCAGTACCGGGGTCAACCGCGCACCTGTTATCGGTGTGGTCACGAGGGTCATCTGGCTGCGGCGTGCGAGCAACTGGTAGGGTGCATGTTCTTCGTGCGGAGGATTTTCCGCCCCTGTTGCGTTCGGACGGTTCAGAGGACGGTGTGGGTGCTGTGCCTGAGGCGCCTGATTGCCTGTCTGTTGCTCCGCCTGTTGAGGCGAGTTCTACGGCCCGTGTGACACGTCAGGTGACTGCTGTGGCCCCTGGGGTTGTTGAGCCGGTGTGTGTGGGTGTTGGGCCGTCGCCTGCGCTGCGTGTAGTGAAGGGTGTCCCGGTGGAGGTCCATGTCCCGCCCCCGCCTGTGGATGTGATACCGGCTCCCGGGGACGTGGGTTCTGCTGTTTTGGAGGGGGTGCTTCGGCAAGGTGAGGTGTCTGCCGTGTCTGTGTGTGTTGACGACTGTAGTTCTGCTCTTTCCATCCCTTTGCAGAAGCGTGCGCGTCGGTGTTCTGAGGCTGTTTCCGTGGATGATGTGGACAGCGTGGGTGATGTGGCCTCTGTGGACTCTTCGGATGGTGCGGGTGTGGCCTGTGTGGATGTGAAGATGGTGGCCGTGCCTGCGGCGGGGCCTGCTGGGAGTGGTGTGGTGCGGCCTGTCTCGAAGCGTTCGCGGCGGGCTCGGAGTGTGTCTCCCCTTCGTGGTGTGCCTTGGGAGGAGGTGGGGGAGTATGATACTCTGGCGTCCCCCGCCGTGGATGATGGTGCTGTGCGGGGCTCCGAAGTTGCTACCCGTGCCCCCTCTCCTGCGTCGCCTGCTGTTGGATCTCCGCAGTGGGGGGTTGTCCCTGATGATCGGGACCTCGTCGTGATGTTGCGGAAAGATGTGCGTCGGGGGGGCTCGGCTCCTGTGCCCGGTGGTGGGGTCGATGCCGCGCCTGCATCCCCTGCTGTATCCCCTCCTTCCTTGCTCCGGTCTGGGGGTTGCCTAGTACCGTCTGCTGGGGTCGTGCCCTGTGAGGGTCCGGAGTTAGGCCCTTATCGGGATGCCCGGGTGCTTCCGATCCCGTGGTGCTCGTCCACTATTTGGGTGTCGCGGGTGTAGTAGTTTGTGTATAGGGTGCCGGATAGGATGTCTCAGCCGAGGGCGCCGCCTGGTGGCCGGCTGCCCGCTGACCTGCGGGTGATTTGGGAAGCGTACTGCTTGCGCTTTCCGATACACAAGTTTCCGGAGAAGTATTAGTTCCCGTCTTGCGCACACTGCTACGCCGTGCGTGGATCAGCTGCCGCCGTGACCACGACGCCCCACCCCCTGGTGCAGAGTGTCTCCCTCTAACGTCCGCCTCTGTTTTCGTCGCCGCTCCTCTCTCTACGGCCCATCACATCTACTGCTTTTGACTTTCTCCTCCTCCTAATCGTCAACGTGTCTCCTTACATCTGTTCTGGTGCAGTCATCGGGAGGGTTAACCCTTCATGCAAACTGCACCTATTCTCAAGAAGAAGAAGAAGAAGAAGAAGAAAAGCTGAACTATGTGGTGTCAGCAGAGAGATGCCAGGTAAAAACCACAAAGCAGGAAACCCGACAAGTCCTCACAGTAAGAGGACGGATCCCGGAGAAACTTGACCTTGGAATCTGGGGCGTGTTCCAACACAGGCCTTACACCCCAGAGCCCCTAAGATGCTTCAGATGTCAGAAATTTGGACATCACAAAGATGGTTGCCAACGTCCAGTGAGGTGTGGAGTCTGCAGCCAGCCCCACGACACAAAAATATGCATTGATAAACGCAAGGCAATCCACCCTGTATAAGCAAAGTGCCCAAATTGCTCCAAGGCACATCACGCCTGGAACTTGAAATGCTCTGAAAGGCTCAAAAGGCTTCAAATCCCACCACGCCTACAGCAGAGCCGAAGCCCCCACCAAAACTTATACCAGCTCCCCTGCCCACTAATACCGCGTGGAGTCTGCCTATTCAGGTAGAGGGGGCACACGACCCGTCACCATCGGCCGTGGTGAAGGGTGTGAAGGCCTCCGTCCAGGACAGAGATTGCTGGGGGCCACATGAAACATGTTCAAAGCAGTCGCCCGCCCATTGCATCCAGTAAGCACACTGGGGGCAATAAGGGTAAGAGTAACAATTCCAGTGTCAGTGTCCACTGAGATGGGTCAAAAAGTAACCAGGCCCCAAACCTGCACAGCAATAAATAGTGCTCCCGCACAACTGGACGCTCTCTGGCCAATGCTCAATACTTTGGTCACGGAATTGGTCGAAAGTCTGCTGTCGATACACGGTATCAAGCAAACCAGAGACTCGGAAGACTGAGCACAAGCTGAAGAAATTCGAAAATATCATATCCTCACCTTCAAGAACGCAGGGCAAGGGAGACACTCGCCTAAAAAACTTACTCCAGCTCGTCTGAAAGCGACCTTGACGAGTCAATTTCAGGTCCACTAAGATCCTATACACCAATTGCAACTTCCATGGCGTGTTCATCAGACTCTGTGGATACCACGGTAATATCAGCAAATTCCAAGAACCTGGAAGTCTAAAGATCCTGCAATGGAATGTGCAAGGGCTGCGCACAAAATTGCAACACTTGCAATGCATAGCAGCAACCAAAGGCATAGACATCCTGATACTGCAGGAGAGCCTGCTTCGAGCCTGCCACCTCTTGGGTGGCTTAATCTTTATCAATCAATCAGAAAACGCTTCAGTGTGTTACCTCACTTTTGGAATCTAGTTCCAGGTTCGTCTCTTGAGGTTTAGCTGTATATGGTGGCTCCCACCTCACCCACCTCCCCCCCCTTGTTGCGTCCCCCTCCCTTTTCCCTAGTTTCCCGTATTTAGAACTAGTACTCACCTAATTGTGCTTGCGGAGGTTGAGCTCTGGGCTTTCGTCCCGTCTGTCAACCGTCAATCAACTGATGTACAGATTCCTGAGCCTACTGGGCACGGGAGACATCTGTCCACGAGGCTAAGCATAGCCCGTGCTTCTTGCCCAGCTCCTGTGCCAGGTAAGTTACGGGCTCACCATAGCCCGTGCTACTTGGAACTTGTTCCGAGTAGCTGAATCTATAACAACAACAACAACCTACTGGGCTCTATTTTATCTACATTTGAAACTGTGTATAGTCAGCCCCACCACATCACTTCCTAGTGTATTCCATTTACTAACTACTGACACTGAAAAAGTTCTTTCTAATATCTCTGTGGCTCATTTGTGTACTCGGCTTCCACCTGTGTCCCCTTGTGCGTGTGCCACCCGAGTTAAATAATCCATCCTTGTCCACCCTGTCAATTCCCCCGAGAATTTGTATGTGGTGATCATGTCTCCCCTAGCTCTTCTGTCTTCCAGCGACGTGAGGTGCAGTTCACGTAGTCTGTCCTCATAACTCATGCCTCCTGGTTCTGGGACTAGCCTAGTGGCATACCTCTGAACTTTTTTCAGCTTCGTCTTGTGCTTGACTAGATACGGGCTCCATGCTGGGGCTGCATACTCCAGGATTGGCCTTACATGTGTGGTATATAAGGTTCTGAAGGATTCCTTACACAGGTTTCTGAAAGCAGTTCTGATGTTAGCCAGCCTCGCATAAGCCGCTGATGTTATTCTTTTGATGTGGGCTTCGGGAGACAGGTTTGGCGTGATATCAACTCCCAGATCTTTCTCTGTCCGTTTCGTGAAGGACTTCATCTCCCATTCGGTATCCAGTGACCGGCTGTGAAGTGTATGGGGGGGGGGAGGGAATTACCATTTGACTTGACGCATCGAAGGTTGGGTTAAGTGCGCATAATGCTGCCTGTGGCACTATAGAAGACCCAAACTGGCCTGCCGCTCCTCTGCCCCACTTGTATCATGCAAGAGGCTAGTTCTTAACGTCTGGCCTTCAAACGTAGTTTTTAAAAAATATATATTACCAGTTTATATAAGTGTAAAATGGGTTACTAGTGATTTAAAACGTTAAAACTACAAATTCAAAGCTAAATTTATACCACGATTTAACATTACTTAAATTCAGCAGGTAGAGATGTAATTCTAGTAATGAATAAAGAGATTTTCTACAAAACCATGATCCAAGATGTTGCTCTTGATGTCCATTCATGGTGTTAGTCTTTTTTTTTTTTAACAGTCAACGCTAATTATTTCTTCCTGTTGTATATATAATCGTA
>WNGS01163002.1:3489866-3502702 GCA_020271785.1 Procambarus virginalis | reverse complement strand
CCCCCCTGTCTGGGGTGGTGTGTAGGGTGTCTCCCCCCCTGTCTGGGGTGGTGTGTAGGGTGTCTCGCCCCCCCCCCTGTCTGGGGTGGTGTGTGTGGGTGTCTCCCCCCCTGTCTGGGGTGTCTCCCCCCCTGTCTGGGGTGGTGTGTAGGGGTCTCCCCCCCTGTCTGGGGTGGTGTGTGGGGTGTCTCCCCCCCCTGTCTGGGGTGGTGTGTGGGGTGTCTCCCCCCCCCCTGTCTGGGGGTGGTGTGGGGTGTCTTTTCCGCCCCCCGTCTGGAGGTGGTGTGAGGTGTCTCCTCCCTGTCTGGGGGTGGTGTGGGATGTCTCCCCCCTGTCTGGGGGTGTGTGGGGCGCCTTTAGCATTGAAGCTAATTAGTGTATATACTTCAGAGTAATGGGAGCTAAGGGCTTGAGTAAAGAAACAAGTAACACTCCACCATACGGGCCCAGAACCCACCCCAGGTATACCCGAGGTATACCCCAGGCCACGGGGCGTGGGGTGTAAGGGGCGCGTGTTGAGAATGCAGAGTTCAGACCAAGCGATGGTCGGACAGTCGCCAGGGGAGCGGGTTGCCGGGGAGAATTTATTTAATTTTATTTATCTATACAAGATCTCTTACATGTGAAGCCAGAAACACGCACAGCGTTTCGGACAGGTCCTGAATCCTAATGTTCCCGGAATACGACCCGCCAAGTCGTTAAACAACCAGGTACCCATTCACTGCTGCGTGAACAGAGGCTATAGTTAAGGATTGGCGCCCAGTCAATCCTCACCCGGCCAGGATACGCTCGCCAGGCCAAAGCGCTAGCGAAGCGCCGGGGAGTGTTTACCACTGAGCCACCGGAACTGCCACACACATGATAACTCAGGGTCCACCCCCCCCCCCCCGGGGCCATGTGGATCACATTTGTGTTGTCATGACGGCCACACACCACAACTAATTGTAGTCCTTTAATAAAAAATTATTGCAGAATATTTGTATTACTTAAACTAAGAAACATACATTATGCATACAAATCGTTAAGGGGATAGCCACATTCATGAATGCAAAGAAATGACAGTTCAACAAAAGGAAAAAAACAAAAAAATTAAACGGCAACATAGACTTCTATGCATCGGCAAAAAATACATTTTACAAAAAATACAACAGTTCAAAATTAACATTTATATATGACTATTCAATCAATTTTATTATGTTTTGAGGCTTGACACCTCTTTTTAATGATATATTTTGCTGTCTGGCTAAAGTGTGTGCAGTTCCCACTTTGAAATGACAAGTGTTGTATTCTCACAGCTGCATTCATGTTTCTTTTGTGCCTTTGAAATCTATTAAAAGGTGATAGTTTAAATTATATAAACTTCATTTGACCGTTAAATGACCATATTACAGTACCCTTTGTGCGGGCCGCAGGTGTGCTTGCGAAGGCCGCATGTTTGATATGACTGAATTATACATAATGCATACAAACATACATTCCTATACATACAACATAGGATACATGAAAGTATTGCAACAGCCATAGACCTCAGGGAGGTGGTGGTGGTGGTGGTGGTGTGCGACAGCCTTGAAGGCCGCCCACATCCCCACCTCTGCCACAGGCGTCTGGCAAGCTCCTCTCCTCACTCTTCCTCGTCGCTTCCTCTTCCCTCCCTCGGGACGAAGAAGCGGTCGAGGGAGGGACGACCTTCCTCCTTTTCCCACCACTTCAAAAGACGGTGTGTCATCTTCAAGCGTCAAGGGGTGTGGGGGTTTACTAGGCTACAGAGCCTCTCCCCTCCGGTTTGTGAAGCAGTGCAGAGGTTCTAAATACAGCTGAAAGGTTAGGTCAATACTGGTTTAGGCGGCGGGAATGAGCTCGCTTTTATGGAACCAGATAAATTATAAAATCATTAAACCTACCATCACACAATCTTTCGCATCCTTGTCATCTTCGCCTCCTCCACCTGAATAAAGATGATCGTCACGTTAAATGAAGTAAATATCAGTCCAAGAGGAGCCGCGGAGATGTGATGGCTACACACTGAGGGAGAAAATAAAGGTGGAAACGGCCTCTTTCAATTGGAAAAAAGATATGGGTGGAAATTGTGAACTCGTCTTAATAAATGTAACGAAATACTACTGCTCCTTCACTGGTGGTTAGTAAAACGGGATGAACACAAGAATAATGGAAACTACAGTAGGCCTAATGGACCATACGCGGCAGCTCATATTTATATGTACTCAAAATTAATCATAACTGTCTAATCTACGCTGTAAACAGTCAAGCGATTCCACCTCCATTATATTAACCGGGAAATCAGTTTCATGTATCAACACCCATGCTTACAAACCAGTATTTACCCAAGTCTTTCCTGAATCTAAACTTATTAAATTAAAGTCCCTTGTATTAGAGTTCTATTTTGTTGGATATATTTAAAACTATTTATATCCCCCGTTATACTCTTTTGTCCATTTATATTCTTCAGTCACGTCACACCTTATTCTCGGTATTTTTAGAAAATGTAAAATGAGGTTACTTTCTCTTAAGGAGGTTCCCAGTTCTCGAGATTAACTTCATCCATCTCTGTACGCGTTTGGGTGAATTTATGGACCGAGATCGCCCACATTCACAACTTGAAGCGGTCGCTACAAACAAATTTGTTAAAACAAAAACACACACACACACACACCACACACACACACACACACACACACACCACACACACACACACACACACACACACACACACACACACACACACACAAATAAACGCCGGATAGGAAAGACTAGGAGGTGGGAGGTTGAGCTAAACCTTGTTGGTGAATTCTCAGACAGGCGAGTCACATCGTCCACCGCCCCACTCCCCTACCTTGCATTTTATGTATGTTGACCACGCTAAGAAGTCCTGATTGATCATGTATGCGCGACGAAGATTCACTCCGGGGTTGAGCTGCAGCAACAACACGTCCTCTTACAAATAATGTGGCTTTACCCCCCCCCCTATGCGCACTCGGGCTAAAAATCGACTTAATTCAAAATGAAATCGGCTCACGAAAGTGACGTTCTGTCCCGTTTTCTGTTTTGGGTCCTCTGGCTTAGGCTATTAGGTTAGCAGAGGAAACTTTTAATTAACAATTTTCATGACTTTTTGAAACCTTAGGAAAACTTCCTGCCCTCCTAACCTACCAAAGTACCCAAGGCCCAGTTTTTCCTTCTTTGGGAAAGGGTGTGGGGGGGAATCCAAAATTTAATTGGAATATAAATTTCCATTTTGAATTTAATACTGCCACTTAATGTCAAGTGGCAGTGATGCGCACTTGACATTAAGACTGTTGACTATGATGGGATATTCAGTGTGGTGATCTAATTAGGGGGGGGGAGGGTGGCAATACCCTTATGCCTGCACGTTGGGTTGTGCAAATTTTTGTACAAGAAAACGGTTCCATTAAACAGCGGAAGCTTTTTAACACATTGGCCGCCAATTACATTCTTTACAGTCTTTTACTGCAATACTCGTTGTTGAAGATTCAGCTACTGGGAACAAGGCTGCAAGTAGCACGGGCCATGGTGAGCCCTTGGTGAAACTAAGAAACACTAAAGTGATGCTTCTGTCTTGTATTCAAAACTTACGGCACTGTAGCGTGTAAACTTGATCTCTTGACTTCTGTGAAATATATTTGTAAATACATTAAAAGCTATTGAGACGAGGGAAGGGGGAGGGGGATGATGTTTAATACTTGTATGGTTGTCCACTGATATTTGCCCGTCTCCACAGCCAGTAGCACTCCGCGGCTCGCTGGGAAATGTGTACTTGGTGTGCATTTGAAAACTTTTATCTTTTGTTAATAGGCTTCAAATTCGTTCCACGTCTTTGTTTTTGTTTTATATAAGCCAGACACTGTCAGTTTTCCCTGAACCATCCGCAAATAGACTCTCACCCTCACCATTAGTTTACAAACCCCAGAATCAAATTTGCAGGTGACACTTAATTAAGATTTATGAAAAAGTGGGAAATGAAAATGATATTGAGGCCTTACGAAGAGATGTACATAAGCTCCACAAATGGTCTGAAGACCGCACATGCTTTTTAACATCGACAAATTAAAGAGCTTGCAATATGGGGCATAACAACCCTCGACACACCTCCCAAGTTAACATTACCTTGCAGCAGAATGATGCAGAAAAGGAAGTTGGTCAGAATCCATCATTCACTAAAAGTTGCGCTACAAGTGGGAGCGGAGCCGGTCGGCCGAGCGGACAGAACACTGGACTTGTGATCCTGTGGTCCTGGGTTCGATCCCAGGCGCCGGCGAGAAACAATGGGCAGAGTTTCTTTCACCCTATGCCCCTGTTACCTAGCAGTAAAATAGGTACCTGGGTGTTAGTCAGCTGTCACGGGCTGCTTCCTGGGGTGGAGGCCTGGTCGACGACCGGGCCGCGGGGACACTAAAAAAAAAAAAGCCCCGAAATCATCTCAAGATAACCTCAAGATACAGTAACAAAAAAGGAAAAAAAGCAGCTAACCAAACCCTGGGAATAATCAAGCGTACCTTTGTCTTTAAGGAAAAGGTGGTTATTCAACTGTATAAATAAATCTCTGTTGAGCACCTACTTGGATTTTTGTATCCAAGCACGGAGACCTCTTCTTTAGAATGACAGCCTTTTCGGAGAAGGTTCAACACCAGGCAAGAAAGCTTTTTAATAGTCATATATTTAATCGCGAACTCGATTACATACGGCTTTCAACTAAAAGATGAAACTGAGAAAACATGTTTGTTAATAATATAGGCCTGAGTAGACGGGATCCAAACCCCGGAGCCCGTGGTGAAATTCAGTGTTTAAATACATTACATATAAATATACAGCTCTCGCGAACAAAACGTTTTAGAGAACAATTATTAAGTTATCAGTGACTAAAATCTTTTAAATACATTGTCCTTGGTGGCGAGAAGGCCGGGAACCACTGGTCTAGGGGAGCTGTATAAATGTAAATGTATCTGATAATATAAGAAGAAATCTCTTGTAATATCTCTTGATTTCTCTTATTCTCGCCGTCACGGGAAGTCGCAGCCAAGTTTTATCTTATAAGTGTTAACGATCTCTACGGTTAACATTGATATACTGGCCAGTAACTTCTACCTCAAACGCCACACTGGCAGTATAAGCAGATCCTCCTAAGGTTTCCCAACGTAATGGAACTGTCTTACTAAAGTGCTCTCTAAAAGACCCAAAACAGAAAACGGGACTATGACAATTTCGCCCGGCGCTACCATTCTATAGTACAATTGTTGGCCTTGGGTAGAATGCACGTCAAAATGCGACGTTCTATTAGGAGGACAGGTGGTGTATGGACTACACTGCCTTAAACAGTACACACTCTACACCAGCGGCCGCAATCACTGGTCCGCAGGAATATCTGGACATTTTCATTTTTTTTATTAATAAAATTCTATTCTGAATGTTTTATTTGTGTATTGTATGTAACTGTAGTTTCTTTAACTGTTATATTTAATTGCATCAAATAGTTTGACTTTAATAACTATCATTTTCATGTTTAGTTTGATTCGACTGCAATAAACCCATAATGAGTGAAAAAAGATATGATTATTTTTGCATTTCTTTAGTACTACAAAAGATAATGTAACTAATAATAATAGTAACAATAGTAATATTGTACTTGACCATGAGCTGACCAATGATTCAGAGCCTCCACAGTCCACGTCAGCCACCATTAACATTCCAACTGAATGCGGAGAGAACAACACCACCCTCATAATATAAAGAAAATATAATTCGAACTAATTGAAATTTGGATTTATTCAAGAACCTGGTAGTGAGCTGCATCATCCCGGCCACTCTGTGTTGTGTGTTCTGAGAGTTTATCCAATGATGCCATGAAACCTTCCAAACACCGAAGACTGGCAATCAAAACACCCGGATTTAGCTAGGAAACAGTGGTCCGCGGGGTCATATTAGTGGTCCGTCAGGTCCGAAAGGTTGGCAACCGCTGTTCTACACACGTGTAAAACTGAAAGTGTTCAAGAAAGAACTGCAACCGAAATGCCAAAACTTGCGTATAGAAATGGGTTTACCTGGTCGTGCTAAATAGTTTCCTATACGTAACACCAGCTGTATTGACGCTAGAGCAGATGGTCACACAGGTGTCCTGAGTGCAGGTACCTGGAAACACGTGGCAGGTATACAACCTTAACACGTAAATGCATTCTAGCTGGCTAGGTAATCCTGGTAAACAAATAGTTGCTCGCTCACCTAACACACCATGATATGAACGGTTCCCGCAGCAGCAGGCACGCAAGGTGACCGGTTAGCTCAGCAGATGGGGATGGGGGGGGGGGGGTAAAACTCTGCTGATCACTGTAAGAATGAGCAGACAGCTGGAACTGGGTTAATACCAGAAATAATTAAGCACGTTTCTCCCTCACCTAACGCTGCTGTTCATCTAGCAGTAAATGGGTACACGAGAGTTAAATTGCTCAGGAGAGTTCTGGGAGGTTATCTTGAGATGATTTCGGGGCTTTAGTGTCCCCGCGGCCCGGTCCTCGACCAGGCCTCCACCCCAGGAAGCAGTCCGTGACAGCTGACTAACACCCAGGTACCTATTTTACTGCTAGGTAACAGGGGCATAGGGTGAAAGAAACTCTGCCCATTGTTTCTCGCCGCGCCTGGGATCGAACCCGGGACCACAGGATCACAAGTCCAGCGTGCTGTCCGCTCGCACCAGGGGAGAGGTGTTACCTCAAGCCTTCCGTACATACACAGGCTGCCTGTCCCAGATGGAATTAATTACTTATTTTATTAAGAGATCACTTAAAATACTGGACCTTAAACTCAAAACTTGACCAATACCTAATTTTTTCAGATACATTCATTCACTCTCGTGAGCAGCTGCATACGTTGTGTACGTCTCGTGAGCAGCTGCATACGTTGTGTACGTCTCGTGAGCAGCTGCATACGTTGTGTACGTCTCGTGAGCAGCTGCATACGTTGTGTACGTCTCGTGAGCAGCTGCATACGTTGTGTACGTCTCGTGAGCAGCTGCATACGTTGTGTACGTCTCGTGAGCAGCTGCATACGTTGTGTACGTCTCGTGAGCAGCTGCATACGTTGTGTACGTCTCGTGAGCAGCTGCATACGTTGTGTACGTCTCGTGAGCAGCTGCATACGTTGTGTACGTCTCGTGAGCAGCTGCATACGTTGTGTACGTCTCGTGAGCAGCTGCATACGTTGTGTACGTCTCGTGAGCAGCTGCATACGTTGTGTACGTCTCGTGAGCAGCTGCATACGTTGTGTACGTCTCGTGAGCAGCTGCATACGTTGTGTACGTCTCGTGAGCAGCTGCATACGTTGTGTACGTCTCGTGAGCAGCTGCATACGTTGTGTACGGAGGTGGAGCAGTGGCGTGTGGGGAGTGTGATGGAGTGGATATATAGTGTAGGTGTGAGGCCCCCCCCACGTGTGAGGGGGGCCCCTCACTTTTCGTGTGAGGGAGGGGGCACCTTTTGCTCGTGGGAAGGCCCCTCACACGTGTGAGGGCCCCCCCCTCTGTTGAGGGCCCCCAACGTGTGAGCCCCCTCCCCACGTTTGAGGGGGGCCCCACACTTGGGTGGTGGGCGGCTAGGGGTGACACACCCCTACACTTAGCTCATATCACTAAGGCTTTACACCGCCTGGACAGTAGCTCGATCTTCTACAATACAAAAATCTTGCTTTATCTTGCATGGACAAAAGATGTGGAGTGTGACTATTGATTCAGGGGCAGCGTCTTGACTATAGGTATACTATTAACTTGACGCGGACTGGGCTTGGGTATGAGCACCAGAGCTTCTGGCCACTAAAACTAGAAAACTATTCCTGTACAGTAGCAGGGTTCACAATGTTTTGTGGGGGTTCTTTAATGACCCAATTAGAACAGGCTTACCCAAGCACCGTAATCTCATTGGTGAAGGATGGCACCACTGCCTATATGTGGCACCACTGTGTTTAAAGGTACACATTATCTTGACCTCCGCGCCAACACCAACCTAATTTTCTAAAACAGGCTAACACGAGAGACTTCTCGATTAATTCCTATCGTTAATCGGGGCAATTTGTCTTACATGACGAGGCCCATAATCCTTGATGCTGGTAATAGGGTCATTATTTGATGTCCAATAAGATGGGGTATGAACTAACACGAGGGGGATGCTTGCCTAAGCAGGGCCACTATGTGTGATCATCTCACGGTATGTTAAGAGTGGCGTAGGTGGAAAATTTGCTCCGGCAATCACGATGTAGTTTTATTGGAGTCTCCCTACCGATGATATTCCGTCAACCCGTCCTCTTAAAATTACGTAACTTTTCGCTCGTTTACCCACATGGCCAAAAATGGACGTAATTTGAAATGAAATCGGCTCACGAAAGTGACGTCCTGTCTCGTTTTCTGTTTTGAGTCCTTCGGCTTACTCTGTTAGGTTAGAGAGGAAACTTTCAATTAATGGTTTTCATGACGTTTTGAAACTTAGGGTAATTCCTGCCCTCCAACCTACCAGAGGACCCTCAACTTGCTGTTTGGAAGAAAATAAAAATCCAATTTTATTTAAAATTTTAAATTTTTAAATTACGTCCATTTTCGCTCAAACGGGCAAAACTGCCAAATTCAGACGTAATTTGTAAGAGGACAGGCAAGCTCGGGAAGACTTGCCACCACTTCAGACCTGAAGTGTGAGATGTTAGCTTCCTGGTGTAACAGTGGCCTCTAACATCCACTCCAGTGGCTGGACAGTATTGTCTAATCTCTTGTAAACATGTTTTCCCACCGCCCACACGGTCAGCATGCAGTTTCCAACGTGCAGTAGGTTGATCAATCGCAAAATACCGTTCCCACCGCCTGACGGATCATACAAGATTTTTTATAGGACGTAAATCTGCTGTTTTCTCTGTTTACAAACCTCTCAAACTTTCCTCCCAGGTCATTGTGGTTTGTGTGTGATGAATGTGGATCATGTGTGATGCTTGTGGCTTTGTGCTGGATGGACTGTGTGGTTATGATGACTGTGGCTCACTGTGTAACTGTTGTGGTTCTGTGTGAATGCAATGTGGTAATGTGTGATGAATGGTGGAGTCATGTGTGATGATTATTATGTGTGATGAATGTGGACAATGTCGTGATGAACGTGGATCATGTGTGAGTGTATGCTGTGTTTTATGTTATATGTTAATGTGTGTATTGTGTTAGTCTGGAGGAATTGTTCATGTGTTAAGTACTGGCTCGGATGTGGGTCTACCTGGCCTGAGTGCGGTTATATGTCATGTAATGTTGTCATATAGTGTGATGAATGTGGGTTATGTGGATGAATGTGGGTTCATGTGTGAGTATGTGGTTCATGTGTGATGAATGTTGGTTCATGTGTGATGAATGTGGTTCATGTGTGTATGCCATTGTGATGTGTGGTTCAGTGTGTGAATGCATGAGTATGTGGTTCATTGTGATGGTAATGGGTTATGTGATGGGTTCAGGTTGAGAATTGTCATGTGTGATGAATGTGGTTCATGTGCTAGAATGTGGTTCATGTGTGATGAATGTGGATCATGTGGCATGAATTACTTAACTAGTTGTGCTTGCGCGGGGCCTTGAGCTTCGAGCTCTTTGGATCACGCCTCTCCAGCCGCTACAATCAACAGGTGCTACAGGATTCCTGAGCCTACTGGCTCTACAATTTGGGCCTCTACAATCATATCACTATTGAGAGACGTGTGTATGGAGTCAGCCATCCACCACAATCACTTAACAATGCATTCATTTTACCTAACTACTGTGACACTAAAAAAAACTTCTTTCTAATAGTCCCTGTGGCTCATTTGGGTACTCCAGTTTCCACCCTGATTCCCCCCCCATGTGCGAGTACCACACCGTGTTAAATAATCCATCCTTGGTCATACCCTGTCAATTCCCATGAGAATTTTGTAATGTGGTGAATCATGTCTCCCGAAGTCTCTTCTGTCTTCCAGACGACATGAGGTAACAGTTCACATCCCTTTCGCCTTCTTCGGAACCCTCATGCCTCCCCTTAGTTCTCTGGGCACTAGCTTAGTGGCAGTCATCGCTGAACTTTTTCCAGCTTCGTGCTTAATGTATGATGATGTGGTAGTGGATATTTCATGTGTGATGAATGTGGTTCATGTGATGAATGTTATGATGATGGGTTCATGTGTGGTGGTTCATGTGGTTTATGGTCATGTGTGTGTTGGTTCGTGATGATGTGGTTCATGTGTGGTGAATGTGGTTCATGTGGATGAATGTGGTTCATGTGTATGAATGTGGTCATAGTTGGATGATTATGCATGTGGGTTCATGTGTATGAATGTGGTTCATGTATGATGATGGTTCATGTGTATAATGTGGTTCATGTGATTGAATGTGGTTCAATAGTGTGAATGTGGTTCATGTGATGATGATTGTGGTTCATGTGGATGAATGTGGTTCAGTGTGGTTGTGATTGTGGTTCATGTGTGATGATTGTGGTCGGGAATGAACTCTCGATTGATGAAATACTACGCCACCCAAGAGGTGGCACGAAATGAATAGCCCGGTAAGATGAACTCTCGTACTCATCACTCTTATATACGAGTGTGTGCTGAGTAGGAGGAGAGCAGGCAGCAGGTAACATGGCAGATGTCATATCATCAGTGTTGAACAACATGATGACGATGGCTCTACTACTCTTTCGTCGTGTTGAGTGGCAACCTTGGCCTTTGAATAAATAATAATATTATGAAAAACCAAATAGTTGCGGGAGTGTGTATTTGGAAGAACGCTGAGTGAGGCGAGGTTCGATGAGTATTATGGCAGCGAGTTACCCATGATTCACTTTCACGACTAACAGATCACATTCACTTCATAAAAATTACCACTTTGGGGCTATTCATGCCCGTGCCACCTCTAGGGGTGGCGTAATCTTCATCAATCAATCAATCACCACGAGTCAGCAAATAGGCGTATAGTGTGGGTATGTATGTTGTTGTTGTTAAAGATTCGCTATCTGGAACAAGAAGTTCCAAGTAGCACGGGCTATGGTGAGCCCGTAGTGGCTGATGTAGAATCTGTTCTCCGTACGACAAGCCGTCAAAGGTCGCGATGTTAACGTACACCATCATCAACATCCACAAGCCTCCAGGGTGAGGTCACCTTCTAAGCGTTCTCTCAGTTCTTAGAGAGTGATGTCATTCCGTATAACAAACATCGCTATAAAGTTTACAAGAGGCCTTGTATATTATTTTTTAAGTCAAAATCAAATATTTTCAGACCGATATTGGATTATATTGTATCGTGGATCTTAAAATAAACTCTGTATTTATTTTTTTCCCTCCAGGGTGAGATTTGATTAGATTATGGAAGGGTAGTAAGCGTAAACAATTTAACAAACAAGTGGAAATCGTCCGGATGGTGTTGAAATCTCCGGCGATGTGGGTGTAGTTACGGCTGGGGGGGGGGGGATGGGGGGTAGGCGTTGGCTCGTGCAGCTGGGATAGTAAGCTCGTCCACAGTCTGTGGGCGCCGCTCCTCCTGCTGACACCACTTGGCGCCGCCGCCGCCTCTGACACCAACCACCTGATTGATCCACACCCCCGAGCCAGCTGACACCACCACCAGAGTAAGCACACAGTCGTCGTTATAGTTTCTGGAGACTAACCTCCCAGTCTCCAAGAGTAACGTTAATTCAAAATTGGATTAACGTAGCTCTTGGATATAGTGGCCAGAAGGCTGCTGCATTGCTTAACCATGTAGTTAACTACCGGCCGAGTAGTCAAGAGGAAGACAGTTACCATTCTGCATATGAGAGTGCAAGAGAGTGAATTATAAGAGCGGTGTAGTGGGGAGGAGGGTGGTTAGGGACCCGCTCTGAGAGGTGTAGTCTCCCTCAGGCATGAACTGATGGTATCTTAGAGATGATTACAGAACACGGGACTAGTTGTTGGTCAATGAAGGATCCTCTGTGATGAGCTGTCTGCCTCGCCTTCCACAACTGTAGTTGCTCTCTAAATTATATATATATACAGATTATACTTATGGTATAAATTTGGTTATTGCAGCGTTGGACTTGTGAAAATATTTATTTTAGCGGCAAGGCAGCCATTGAAGGTCAGTATGTGAAAAAGATAAAGCAGGTGTGGATACACCAGGGGGGAGGGGGGGGGGTCTGGTTAACTGCGTGACGGCAAGATTTCGTAGGATATTCAGTACAGTGCCTCGAGCCCCAGATTACAGTCATAGGCACCCGCTGCCACACTTCACACCTGTAACACATTAACTAAAACTGATCTTATACACTGTAGAACCTATTTGGTCTGAACTAAAGCAAAGTCATGCTCCCCCCTCCCTTCTAGAGAACAGGCCACCGTCACCACCAATATCACATTCCTCCAAAAATCGACCACTTACGGGCTATTCATGCCCGTGCCACCTCTTGGTGGCTTAATCTTCATTAGTCTTGCCACTGGTTATGCTGGCCTAGATATAAGCGCCTGTACATCCTTAAATAGTATAGCAATTTTAATAACCGTTACACAAAAATTATGAGTGAAAGTTAAGTGGTAAATAACACTGATAGTAACCTATTTTGCTCTTCCATTGTTCATAAATTCCTGTCCTTGACTCATAATTATATTGTTCCACTTCTTGTCCTTTCTTTATTGAATGTCCTAATTTTCATCATTGTAAATGACGAAGCAGATCACTGTCCTGTACATCCCCCCCTTCCCACGCCTGACATCCTCGGTGACTCCCCCCCCCCCCCCTAGATGCTCCGGTACTGACATCGTCAGAGATATCCTGGAACACACTGATCATTGTTTTA
>WNGS01163002.1:3471442-3489841 GCA_020271785.1 Procambarus virginalis | reverse complement strand
AGGCTATATAGTTATACCAAATCTGTATTCACCTGTTATATCCCACTCCCTCAAGTTCTGTGCCTCACTGTACGAGGTGTGAACGTTAGGCAGACGATGGGAGCGTCTTCCTAACGCAAGAGAAGCTTGGACCAGTTACTGGAACCTGTAAGATTCGGCGCCATCTTTTCCCTCCGAACACGATTCTCCAGTCTATTTATATCCAGGTGTCCAATTATTGCTGGGTGATCAGGGGGAAAACGAATAGAGACCAATCGTTCAACACAACCCAAGATGAGAATCAATGTCTTAACATTAAACTGTGGAAGCAACAATGTGTGATCTGCTCCACACGAGTGTGCTAACACACTGGGCTCCAGCAAATTAGTTTCTATAACTGGTGTCCATATTTTTAATCACGCTCCTTTAGTTATGTTATGCACCCCATACCATCCGGTAGTGGATGGGGCGATAGTGGAAAATGTTAGAGGCACATAATTGGCTCTGGAACTGAACCACAAAATTCATATAGCAAAGCAAGTTAGTCTTCATAAGCCTGTTATAATTTAATAAATTGTATCAACAAATGTGTTCGAGAACGACCACAAGCTGTCTGCCAGCTAAACAACTTACACATACGGTGAGCTACTTTACATATTGGAGTGGCACATTCTCCTGCAAGAACGACATCCAGGATAATTGAAGGAGCTCCATAATTAATGCACCAAGGCCAAATGTTCATGCAGCCTAAATAAATGAAAAACGCTTAAAACTTCTGACAAATGATGACGTTCGAACACTTCTCTAACAGATGAAAACTTGTGTTCAAATCGCATCTATGTAAATGTTTCACCCATGTACTGCAAATACAAATAATTACTATCACAACCTAAAAACCTAATCTAACAGACCTAAATTTCTACAATCTATATAAATAAAAATGGAAATGTTCGTTTGTGCATAACCGCTAATCTCTGAAAGGTCTTCACCGATTGCTTTTTAAAATTTTCACACAACGTTCCATTCGCATCCGAGCAGGTTTTTATATACTTACTATATAGATGTCACGTCTGTGAGATAAATTGAATTTTCATAATTTTTATTTATTTTCATTTTGATTTAATTTTTGTGTGAATTGCGTTGGAATTGAGCTGTTTACCATACCGTTCATTTCCTGAGTATTGTTTATTTTTTCATTTTTTCATATTTTCATTTCATTTTTAACTTTTTCTTATATTTCAGTGATGGAAACATCAGATGACTTGATGTTCCCAATTTTCTGATGGGAACATCAGACTATTTGGGAAGGCATCGGACGAGGGAGTGGGGAATGGTGGGGAGGACGAAGGGACAGGGGAGTGGGGCATGGTAGGAAGGAAGAGAGGATGGTGGAGTGGGGAATGGTGGGGAGGCCGAGGAGACGGGTGAGGGGGAAATGTTGGAGAGGACTGGGGGACAGGGAAGGTTGCTGTGGGTCAGCAACCCACATGCGTTGCTGAGCCACAGCAACGCGTGGCCGGGTACTGCTAGTATACTAATATAATAATTTTGAGAATTCCTATTTTGAATGAATAGCATGTTATTCTTTGGGGTGGGCGGATGCATGGAATGAACCTAACCTGAGGTGGCGCCCGTAGTGTGCCGTGTGGCTGTAGCCTACTCAATTGACCTCGGCCCTCTTCCCCTTGCTCGTGCTCCAACTCTTCCCCCCCCCCCCCCGGTCTCACATTTCTCTTCTCTCTGACTCAGAACACTTAATACTGTAACACGAATTAGTTCATGAACATTTATTAAAATAAAGCATGAAAAATGCGCGGGTAAACTGCGGGAGCATCACAGCTACACAAGACTTTATTTCAAACTTCGTGAAAATTACGGGTGTGGGGGGGAGGGGGAACGCCCCCAGTTCAGATGCCGATATTTATTAAATGGTGGCACTTGGGCCGACCCTGCCTGACCTATGACACTCCCATACCCCTTAAGATGGGGTATGGGAGTGTCGTTTAAGATGGAGAGAGGGGAGGACACCAGGTACCCCATTGTGTAATATATTTAATATAGATTATAGAAAAAACAGATCATTGTTAGGTGTAGCTTCGTGTAGGGATTGTTGTCTTTGGGTTTGATTGGAAATGGGTGGTGACTTTTTAATAGTAGCATTTCTTAATCTCTCAAGTGTAGTTACACCCCGTGCCCCCCCCCCTTCAAATGTAGTTACACCCCGTCCGCCCTTCCTTCAAGTGTCCCATCTTTATTAATGGCCCAAGCATTTGTTCATGAGTGTGCTTTTCAGTAATACGATAAATCTGAATAGTCGACAATATTGTGGCTTTAAAAAAGACATTTTGTTAGAGCAAGGTGCAAACTTGTGCACTAGTTTATTCTCTGGGAGAGTCCATGGTAAGAATTGTTTGACAGGATGTGGCGATGACACACCCACAGGATGGGAAGAGGTGGGGAGGAGATGTGGGACGAGGGGGAGGAGAGAGGAGGGAATGTTAAGGGGAGAATAAAATGTTTGGAGGGTGAGGCGAGCTGGGAGAGGAAGGGCGAGGCGTGTGTTCCACAACACTCTGCCTGTTATCTCAAGGCCTCCGTGACTGGGACCAATCGTAACTTCCATTTGAAACTCTGGTGTTCTCGGACACTCCTACATTTGATTAGATATGACGTCGGCGTTGTATAGCTTCTACTGGACCAAGGCTCTTCCACCATTCCCTTCCAGTTAAGAGGAAAAATAGTCAATGTGTGAATCTCGAGAGCTCGAGCCCCACCACCATGTCTGTCCGCGTCGTTAATTACTCGGTACATCGTGTGCGTTCTCACCATGTTCCTTGTGTCTGGGGGTGCCTGAGCCCGTCCTTGTAGCTCAGGCACCATGTTCCTTGTGTCTACTGGTGCCTGAGCCCGTCCTTGTAGCTCAAGCACCATGTTCCTTGTGTCTACTGGTGCCTGAGCCCGTCCTTGTAGCTCAAGCTCTTTATGTCGGCAACCACGTTGCTGCCGAGTCTCTTGACTACTTTATTCTGTGTTTAAGAAGGGCTGACCTCACCATTAGCGCTGCATGCTCAAATGTTGGTTTCGCATACGTTGTGTAATTGAGAGTTCTAGTTTGTGGAGGTATGTCTTGTGCAGTATATCGGGAGTAGATCTGTGTTGAGGGTCGGCACTTCACACAATTCCATTTGTGTGTTGTGTATCCTCGTGGTTTTTTGTGCATTGTGTGTACGTGTTTTTTTATTTAGGCGTGTTTATGTGTATTGTGGGTTTTTGGTGGTCACGGACGGACGGGTGTGTGTAGGCCATGAGTCACTGTGGTGATGGGGGTCAACATTCCCAGACAGCCAGATCTCTCCTCCGTCTCGGCCGGCCAAACTCTCCGTAAAAGTCAGGATATCTTGAGGTTATCTTGAGATGATTTCGGGGCTTTTTTTAGTGTCCCCGCGGCCCGGTCCTCGACCAGGCCTCCACCCCCAGGAAGCAGCCCGTGACAGCTGACTAACACCCAGGTATCTATTTTACTGCTAGGTAACAGGGGCATAGGGTGAAAGAAACTCTGCCCATTGTTTCTCGCCGGCGCCTGGGATCGAACCCGGGACCACAGGATCACAAGTCCAGCGTGCTGTCCGCTCGGCTAATTTNATTATTTTTGCCAATCTTGCTTGGATAAAGCTATTTGAAGGGTAAAAGAGGTACGGCAGCTCTTTATGGAAGTGCAAAATTTATGGATATTCCCATTTACATTTTGGACAGTTTTATAACCACCTTACTTAAGTAATGAAGGCTGGGTTGGGAAATTTAGATGATACTGAAGCTAAAATAGATGTAATAAGCATTTTAAAATGTAGACAAACCTTATGTTTGACATTAAAATGAATATCATCGAATACTTAAGCAATGGAACTGTAAGTTGTGGAAAATTGTGTTGAATGTTTCAGTATACAAGACTGATGCCATAGGCTTGGTGAGCTAGTAAATAGATTATAAGGCTGAATTGTAGACAAAATTATCAAGGTCTGTCATTTTGACAAATTATTTGTGATGTTCAGGCAGGAGATTGTGCTATTTTGCATAACATATTCAATTAAAGGATCACAGAGATTAGGAGTTTTTACTGCTGTTGGTCTGAATGTTGTGAACGAAACAAAACATTAATATTTTATGAAATTCTCTTGTGCTACTATGCTCATATCTAAATATTTGCTTGTATGGACTTTGTTTGGAAATAATGCAGAAAATTGTTATGAAGGGACTTTCTGCAACATTGGCTACTGTATTGGCCATACCAATGATGGAAGTAGTAGTGCTTCAGGAGGAAGTGGAGTTGCCAGCAAGGCAGAACTCCCCTTACAGTGATGAGTGGAAAAGGACTGCTCACCTACCAGACTTGTTGCTGGCACTCAGTAACCAGAGCTTTGCCACAGCTTCTGGACTCTGGTGCCACCCTTGGAAGGCCATGCAGAAAGTGGTGTGGTCCACATATTCTGCCCAAGGAATTGGCTGTCTAGCCAAGCACACTTATTGAGCACAGTAACTTGGCTGGCATTAAATACTTTGTGCTCTATATACTCAGTGCTATGGTTTGGTGAGTATGGAAGGAAACAAAGAGGTGATTAACAATTTTCTCTTTGAATAATTTGTTTTGTTCAATTTGTGAGTGCTATTTTAGATTGCTAGCCTACTCATTATGGAAAATAATCCTTGGAACCATGTTCAACAGTCTGCAATAGAGGTTTCAAAATGTTTTTGCTTTCTTGGTCAATCTTTCTCCTAATCATTTTTTTTATTATTCTGAAGTTAAACTAAATTATTTCGCTTATTATAGCTTTTCTTTTTTATAATAATTTTAAATACAGTATTTCATTTATGTAGCCTTGATCTTGTATACTGAAGATAATTATACAGTAATGAAATGAATTTGTGAAGTTGTTAGATATGCCTAGCTGTAATTTAGATACTGTACATAGGTTTTGATTGAAGGAGTTTATTTTATCTTTTAAAAAAATAATTTAGCAAATATAATGTTAGGCATAAAACTAGGTCCACTTTTAAGTTATTTAAGTACTTAAGGCTTTATGTAAATTCTAAATGTAATTTTTCCTTGTGTTGGTTTTAATGAGAAGTATTATTTTCCACAGAGACGTAGTGCAGATCGTGTGACATCCAGACGTGGTCCCCGAAGTCCACCACCTCGCCCAGTAAATGTGCCTGGTGGCAATGGATTGGCTCATAATGGTGGTGGGGGGGGTGGTGGTGGCGGAGGTGGTGGTGGTGGTGGTGGTGGCGGCGGCCGTGGCCGCAAATGGAAAGTACGCTTGCGTAGGCCTAACAAACGGTCAGCAAGGGGTGGTGGAGGAGGAAGCAGTGGAGGACCACCAATGTCTGGTGGCAACAAACAGCCCATTGCCTCCATGAGGATGAGAATGGATGATTATAGGCCACCACGTGCTGAAAGGCTCCTCCGTGATCCTAAAGATGGTAAGATGTTTGCCTGTTTTTGTGTGCTAACATGTTTTGCCGAATCTCTGGTTGCAGCGCACACTATCCCGGCTAGGTTCACTCACTGGCTTTGTCGAAGTTGTCCCACAAAGTGGGTGGTATTAAGATTTCCTTAGAAAGCAGGGCCAGAGACCACAGACCTGTGGGAAAGTTGTCCATAATATGATAGATTGAAATACATTTTCTTAGTGAAATTAGCCTGTGGAGTGTAGAAAATAGTACAGTATAAATGTTAACACTTATTATTATGGTCCAATCACATGTTTAAAACCTTTCATAGATGAATAAAATCCAGAAAGAAAGAAATAGGCATAACAATGCATTTTTCTTGTCTTAAAAAAATTACATCATGCAAATGTGCATTATGTGATTGCACGATTACATCATAAAGGCATTTCCAGTTGCACCAAATCCATCACTCCAACAAATTTGGGCTTGTCCCATATAGTTTCCTGAATCATTGGGGCTCTTTATTTATATTATGCATTGTAAGTACATATTAATAATATCCAGGTAAACATAGCTGCATACATAAGTGTACATTGGCTTTGTGCTTGTGGAAAGAAGTACAATATGTTAAAAGTATGTACAAGATATGAAAGAAGTACAGTGGTACCTCGGTTTAAGAGTTTAATTGGTTCCTGGGGACGCCTCGTATTCCGAAAACTCGTATTCTGAAGCGAATTTCCCCATAAGAAATAATGGGAAATGAATTAATCCGTTCCTGACTACCCCAGAAACCCCATATCAAACTAAATTTTTATACCTAATTCATCTAAATAAACCTGCAAAACTATGTTCAAGTTATTTCTTACCTTGCTGATGAATGCTGTAGGCGTATGGAAGATGGTGAGGAGGGGGGAGGAGGAGAGGAGTTACTGTTTGGAAGGGGAGTCCCCTTCCATTATCACATCAGGCAATGAGGACCTTTCAGGTGTGCACTCCCTGGGACGTTTTATCTGAGTGCCACTAGGTCCTGGCTGAGGCTCACTGCTCGATTTTCTCACCACATATCTGTCCATGGAAGCTTGCTTTTCCCTTCTTCGCAAGCTCTCTCTGTAGTAAGGCAACACATTGTCATTGAAAAGATTAAGGCAACGGCCTACTACAGCTTTCTCTGGGTGAGTCTTTTCAACAATTGTTTGAATCTCTTCCCACATCTGACACACCTTCTTCAATACTGCAGAAGGGACATCCACTGCTACCTCATCCTCCTCCACTGAAGAATCTTCATCTGCGTTGTCTTGCTGTTCCTGTTGAAGGGCTTGGAGTTCTTCGGTGGTCAGTTCTTCGTTGTGTTCTTCCACCAACTCCTCCACATCATCACTATCCAATTCCAAGCCCATTTGCTGGCCTAGAGTAACAATTTCCTCAACAATAGGCGCATCATTTATAGGCTCAAACCCCTCAAAGTCTAATTCTCTCACACATTCAGGCCACAATTTTCTCCAGCCAGAGATCAGGGTTCTTTGAGTCAGTTCTTGCCAGGCTTTGTCAACGAGTTTTAAAGCACTACAAATGTTAAAATGGTCTTTCCAGAACTCTTTGAGGGTGAGGTTTGCGGCTTCAGTCACTTCAAAACATTTTCGGAAAAGTGCCCTTTCATAAAGTTTCTTAAAATTTGCTATGATTTTCTGGTCCATAGGCTGAATTAGAGAAGTGGTGTTAGGAGGAAGGAATTTATTGTATCGGGGCAACACATCATCTTGCAAGCCTCGAGGATGAGCAGGAGCATTGTCGAGGAGAAGCACGGCTTTGAGTGGCAAATGTTTCTCCTGCAGATATTTTTCTATGGTAGGGCACAGCACTAAATTCACCCACTCCGAAAAAATAAGCCTAGTCACCCATGCTTTTTTATTAGACCTCCACATCACACACAAATGGGTTTTCTGCACTTTATACTGTTTGAAAACCCTTGGATTTTCAGAATGATACACTAGTAAGGGTTTAATTTTCAAATCGCCACTCGCATTTGAACACAACATAAGCGTAAACCTATCTTTCATAGGCTTGTGCCCGGGCAAGGATTTTTCCTCCTTGGTAATGTATGTCCTCTTAGGCATTCTTTTCCAAAACAGTCCTGTTTCGTCACAATTAAACACTTGTTGCGGTAGGTATCCCTCAGCCTCTGCAAACTCTTTAAATTCCTCAATAAATCGTCCAGCGGCTGGTTTGTCTGAGCTGGCTGCCTCCCCATGCCTTGTATCACTATGGATACCACTCCTCCTCCTAAATTTTTCAAACCAGCCCCTGCTTGCCTTAAACTCTTTCGTCTCTGCATCACTCGTTGCAGGGGTTTTCTTTAGAAGGTCTTCGTGCAATACCCTGGCTTTCTCACAAATAATGGCCTCCGAAACACTATCTCCCCTTAACTCCTTGTCGTGTATCCAAATTAATAACAACTTTTCCACTTCTTCAAGTATTTGTGGTCTTTGTTTCGTTATTGTTCTTACTCCTTTTGCCACTTTAGCACTCATAATCTCATTTTTCTTCTTAAGTATAGTGCATATTGTTGATGTGGCTTTGTTGTACTGCCTACAAAGTTCAACAACACGTGTACCGTTCTCATGCTTCCGAATTATCTCTTGTTTCTCCTCTATTGTCATCCTCACATGGGCTTTCTGGCCTTTATCCTTACCACTGGCTTTCTTGGGACTCATGGTGAGATATATAATAACAAATTGTATAGTCAAATCACCAAAAATCCAACAATACACTGAAAATCCACGAGAAGAATTGATGAGAGGTAGTCACTGAGCGCGAGACAATGGTAAACTGAGGGGCGGACGGGCGGAGGGGCGACGATCGCCCAGCCACCACGCGCTAGGTCAGCCTGTACGCGTATCAACAAACTCGCGTCCCGAGGTAACCCTCGCCTTCCGAGACATATTTTCCGAGGAAATCCTGCTCGTCTTCCGAAAAACTCGCATACAGGGACACTCGCATTCCGAGGTACCACTGTATCTGAAACATCTGTTTTTTTTCCTGATCTCATAAAATACCACAGTATATAAGATGAGAATGATTGAAAAATAGATGGTGGTGTTGTGGGTATTCTAGAGATGGAAGATTATTATTTGAGAAGTGAGAGTGAGTTGATTGTACTCGAGTTGATTGTACTCGAGTTGATTGTACTCGAGTTGATTGTACTCGAGTTGATTGTACTCGAGTTGATTGTACTCGAGTTGATTGTACTCGAGTTGATTGTACTCGAGTTGATTGTGATCTTGGAACACGAGACTAAACAAATCAATGTTAACAAGAAAAATTCAACCGGTGAACCTGAAGGACAAAAATTTTAATTTTTCAGAAATTAGGGAGATATTTAGTAGGCTGCAAATGTTGTGCTGATTTTTTGAGAAAGCAGAGAGATCACTCTTTTTGAACTATCATTCAGTTAGCTTGGTGCCTATTGTGGAAGAATTGCTTTAATAGGAGCAAATGCATTAATTTACATCTTTGGTAAAAATATATTAATAAAGGCTTTACAACATAGTTTTACCAAGGGTCACGCATGCTTAGTGAATTTACGCACTTTTCCAGCCAATTAATGTGATAGTGGAAAGGGTTACTACATTCTATGCCTTGGCTTTAACAAAGCCTTTGATACTGTGCCTCACAAGAGACTCATTTGAAAGTTGAAGACACATTTTATATACATATACAGTTATAACTCAGTTTTCGAATTTAATCTGTTCCCAGAGGCGATTAAAAAACCGAACTGAAGTTTCCCGTAAGAAATACAGGTAATGTAAATTGTATTAATCCGTTTCACACCTTTAAAAATATTAACTAAAAAACACATTTAATACAGAATACTACTCATAGGTACATGACTTTTATTGAGGGCTCTTGTTGGCATATGGAAGACAGGAAGAGGGAAGGAGGAGAGGTGTTAGTGTTTGGAAGGGGAGTCCCCTTCCATTATAACAGCAGTGATGACACTTCTGGGGTACACTCTCTCTTACATTTTGCAGGCATACCACTAGGACCATACCACCTGGTTGTGGCTCACTGCTTGCTTGTCTTAGTAAGAATCTGTCTACAGACACTTGTTTTTCCTTATGTTTTAAAGCTTGTGTGTAGTGAGACTCACTATGATCACATTATCTCACTATGAATGATTTGTTTTTCCTCTATCGTCATCCTCACAACTATTCTTCCTCCCATGACTCTTGTCATGATATATAATAAGAACTTTTGTGTTCAAAAACTGAAAAAAGCACAAAAACAATGAAATTTTTCACAGAATTCAAGCGCAGTTGTCACTATCTTGAGGTTATCGAGATGATTTCGGGGCTTAGCGTCCCTGTGGCCCGGTCCTCGACCAGGCCTCCTTTTTGTTACATATCCACAGGAAGCAGCCTATAGCAGTTGTCTTAACTCCCAGGTACCTATTTTCTGGTAGGTGAACAGGGGCATCAGGGTGAAAGAGAAACTGCCCATTTGTTTCCGCCTCCACCGGGGATCGAACCCGGAACCTCAGGACTACGAATCCCAAGCGCTGTCAACTCAGCTGTCAGGCTATCCCTGACAGCCTGACATATATGTTTTTCAAAGATGTAAATTAATTCATTTGCTCTTATTGATTAAAGCAATTCTTCCACAATAAGCACTAAGTTAACTGAATGATAGTTCAATAAGTGTGATCTCTCTCCTTTCTCAAAAAATCAGCAACACATTGGTGCTGTTCTGGTATATATAAAAACAAGATGTGATATAAAATGATAAGGCAATCATGAAAAAATGGATCTTTATACAAAATGAAATCATAAATGAATGGAATAATGCAAATAAGATACTGGGCATTTGCAATAAGGTTTCAAATAAGATTATTATAAATATTATTACCCAACAACAGTGTGGGTACTGTGTAAATATTTTGTTAGTTTGATCATGAAAGATTCAAATTTGTGCCTTTCAGTACAAGACCAATATACAATTAACCAGGTCATGGATGCTGAGGGAAAGGAACAATCTCAGAAGTGATTAACTAGTACTCAGCTGAGTCTTCTCTCCCCTGGAGGCAGGGTGTTTTGTTCCTCTTTCCCTGACGAGTGTTATGTTCCTTTGCAGCCTGCTCCTCCTCTTCCGGTAAAGATCAAGTCGGTTGGCTTCCAGATGGGTCTTTATGGTCTTTGATGCTTGCTTGGTTTCAGCCAGGGATGTATCATATACTTATTAGTACTTACTATTAGTGTTTATAAGGGAGTGAGGTCTAGGTCTTTATACCGTGCCTACTAGCCTTCTACCTGATTGATGCCTGCTTGATGGGGTTCTGGGAGTTCTTCTACTCCCCAAGCCTGGCCCGAGGCCAGGCTTGACTTGTGAGAGCTTGGTCCACCAGGCTGTTGCTTGGAGCGGCCCGCAGGGCCACATACCCACCACAGCCCGGTTGGTTCGACACTTCTTGAAGAAAATGATCTAGTTTTCTCTTGAAAACGGTCCACTCTTGTCCACGGTTGTTCCGGCAATATTTCTTATACTCGTTGGGAGGACGTTGAACAACCGCGGACCTCCGATGTTTATACAGTGTTCTCTGATTGTGCTTATGGCACCCCTGTTCTTCACTGGCTCTATTCTGCATTTTCTTCCATTCTGCACTTCGGTTTGTTATCATCTTACTGTGTAGATTTGGGACCTGGTCCTCCAGTGTTTTCCACGTGTATATTATTTGTTATCTCTCTCGCCGCCTTTCTAGTGAGTACATTTGGAGAGCTTTGAGACGATCCCAATAATTTAGGTGCTTTATCACGTCTATGTATGCCGTATATGTTCTCTGTATTCCCTCCATTTCAGCAATCTTTCCTGCTCTGAAAGGGGGAAGTGAGTACTGAGCAGTATTCAAAATAGGACAGTACAAGTGATTTGAATATTACAACCATTGTGATGGGATCCCTGGATTTGAACGTTTTCGTAATCCATCCTATCATTTTTTGGCTGACGAAATATATGCTTGGTTATGCTCCCTAAACGTTAGTTCATCAGACATCATTATTCCCAAATCCTTTCCATCCTGCTTTTCTACCATGGGCAGATTTAATTGTGTTTTATACCCCGTATTATGTTTAACCCTTAAATGGCGCATGGCTATATACCATTTGACACCCACAGGCGCATACCAAAAAAAAAAAAAATTTAGATATATACTAGAGTTGTTACATTCTTGTACAGCCACTAGTACGCGTAGCGTTTCGGGCAGGTCCCTGCAGTACAATCCCCGCCGTGAAGAATCGTTGTTACAACCAAGTACACATTTTACTGTTGAGTTAAACAGAGGCTACAGTTAAGGATTTGCGCCCAGTAAATCCTCCCCGGCCAGGATACGAACCCATGACAAAGCGCTCGCGGAACGCCAGGTGAGTGTCTTACCACTACACCACGGAGACTGTTTTCTTCCTAACCTGTTAATTTGTGTTCACTGATCATGGGAAAAATAATAAAAAAATCGTAAGTGGCATATATTGCCCGCTATAGGGCGGTGAAGTCTGGCAAAAAACAGACGCTGACTCAGCGTGCGTCCCAGGCGGTCTGTTGCTCGCCAGCTATCAGTCAAGAGTTGCCACAAAGAGATAATTACCTAATTATTTCAATGTCTCTGATTGATTTTTCGTAGTTTTTCTGGGGGGAGCCCCTATGGCTCCCCGGAGCTATCCATGGCTGATATGGATACCCTAACTATTTTGCATCAGTCGATGTGGGTGGAGTTCTAGGCCTACCAGGGACCACGAGCCAGAACCTGGCCCCCTCAGAGAGGCATGGGGAGCAATGGCCCATAGAAATGCACATGTGATTTGGAGCATTCTATATCTGCCATCGACCGGGACAGGCACAAAGAAAGGTAAGCGCCACAAAACAAACCCCTATTCTGGTTAACAACAAAAATTGACAAACGAGTGGACAGAACTCCCCAGGAAAACGAACTAACAAGCATGACGTCACACGAGCCGCGCCGCATGTCTGCGCAGCTCCCCCCTCCCCGGGAGGGGGAAGGGGAGCCCCAGACCCCCGCGCCGGCTATCCCCACCCCAGTTTCTCGGCTGATGGGATCATGCACGGTCGTGTGGCTCCAGCTCCGGTCTTGTTTCTGTGCTGTGACTTGTTTGCAGTGCTGCTCTTACGGTCTTGTGAGCTGGGAGTAGTATTCTCAGGTACTCGGACTGCATGTGCTTAGGGTCACCTTCCCTGAGTGCCCTGTAAGTACCGCCCTTGGGGCTTGGGGTTGCCTTCCACAAGTCACCTTGGGTCTACCTCTGTTGGCTTTTTGCTGCTTGGCGTTTGGCCGCCCCGAATGTTTGGGAGTTTTCCTCCCTTGTTTACCTTGGGCTACTTGTAGCAGTTTTGGGCTACTTGTCGCCGGTGGCGTTCCTTCTCACCTTGTGGGGCGCCTTGTAGCTGGTTGGGCTACTTCTCGCCCTGTTGGGCTACTTTTCTTTCGCGTCCTGCTCATGCGCCGTGAGTTTGTTTTGGTTCCGGGCGGTGTGCACACGTGTTGTGCATCCATTTCTCTCGGGGGGCTTCGCCTCTCGCTCTTTTCTTCATCCAATCCGTGCCCCGTTGCTTGGGGGTTGTCTGGGGTGCTGCTGTACTCACCTAGTTGTGTTGCGGGGGTTGAGCTCTGGCTCTTTGGTCCCGCCTCTCAACCGTCGATCAACAGGTGTACAGATTACTGAGCCTATTGGGCTCTATCATATCTACACTTGAATCTGAGTATGGAGTCAGCCTCCACCACATCACTTCCTATTGCCTTCCATTTGTCAACCACTCGGACACTACAACAGTTCTTTCTACTATCTTTGTGGTTCCTTTGGGCACTCAGTTTCCACCTGTATCCCCTTGTGCGTGTGCCCCTTGTGTTGCATAGCCTGTCTTTATCTACCCTCTCAACTCCCTGCTTTCTAGGGTGGGGAGCCTCCTTCGCCGCTCCCCTCCTCTCCAGCAAGGGCGCTCTGGCCGCCTCCGGCGGCTACGGACTCGAAAGTTTGCGTCATGGCCTTTCAGCGCCTATGTTCTGCAGGTGAGTTGGTGCAGGGCTATTAGCCCATATTGGGCTGCTCTTGTTCTCTCCACCTGATTCCTTCCTCGGTTCACGGGTGTCTGCGGGTGGCCTCTTGGCCCTTTCGAGGCGACCCCTGCCTGTACTCCTGCCCCTCTATGCTTGTCTAACCTGGCTTGAGTTCGGGGCCCCACCTCCGCCTTGTTCCACGGTGCAACGGTGGGGGTGCCTGTTTGGTGGTACGTTTCCTGTGTCGAGGGTGTTGTGTGCTTGCAGAGTTGGGTTCTGGCTCTTTAGTTCCGCTTCTCCCCTGTCGTTTGCCTGTTGAGCGGATTCTGTGCTTCATGGGCGCTCTCGTCTCTGCTCTTGGGGCTGTGTACGGGATCAGCCCATGTTGGGCTGCCTCATGTGTTCCTTCGGTTGCCTGTTACACTACACACGTTTCTCCTACCGTCCCTGTGGCTCGGTTGGGTGCTCGGTTTCCGCCTGTGTCCCCTTGTGTGCCACTCGTGTACGATTTATCTATCTTCTCTGTCGCTTCCTCGGGGAGTGTGGGGACGTTTTGCTGCGGTTTTGGTACTGCAGCTGCGTGTCGGGGTTGGTTAGGGCATTATTTTCGGCCCTTCCGTGCTCCCTCTGGGGCCCTCCTTCCTTGCCGGTCTTGCTGTGCTGGGCCTGGTTTTTCCAGGTTCCTTGGACTCTGTCGTGTCCTCGCCTCGTTTAGCTGGTTGGAGATGAGCCTGGGGTCTTCGTCTCGCCCCTCGCTTTTCCTCCGGTTTTCGTTCAAGTTCCGGAGCCTAGTGGGCTCCCTTCCTTGGTGTTTTGCACGGCTGCCCCGGGGTTTTTTCTTGACGCTGGGGCTTTGAGGGGACTGCTCGGCCCCGGGGCCTGCAGGGTGGGTTCCCGGGGCAGGGGTGGTGCTAATGTAGGGGGCCTTCGACCCCGTTGGTCCCCGCCGGGGTCTTTCTACCCCTCTGGGCGGGGCTTGCAGTTTTGTGGTGTGGGGTTTTTCCGCCCCCCTCCCCCCCGCTCCGCACGTGCTTTGTGGGCGTCGGTCCTTCCCTGGGCTCGGTTTTCCTTGTCCAGTGTGCCCGTTGTTTCCGTCCTGTTGGTGGGTGTTTTTCTACAGTCTTCGCCCCTTCTTTCCAGGACGGGCCTTCTCAGTCATGTCCCCCTCTTCTTGGGGTTCTGCATGACTTTTGGTCTCGGGTGCGATGGAGTTTTTTTTTTTGTGCCTTCGTTCTTTGTTTGCTTCTTTTGTTTTCGAAGGTTTGGGACAGTTTTGGGGTAGCCTTGGTAGCTGCACCCAATTGCCTTGGGAAAGGAGAAAGCGGATACACGGAGGGGAGATCAACACCCACTGTGAGACGTTGACATGTCAGTCAGTCCGACCGGTGCAGGTCACAGTCCAAGCGCCGTATACTGCATTAGCCATCTGTTGGGGCTCGTGACACCCGTCACCGTCATCTTTCTTCCTTGTCCCCCGTCGCTCAGTGGCCTCCGGCACCCACACCATAGAGAGACAGCAGCAGGCGATGACACTGCTGCTCCTCTCCTTGACAGGGCCGGCGCCTGCTACTCGGGCGGCGTCTTGTGCTGGGTTTTCCTTGACACACTTCCCAGTGGGCCCCTCCTCCTTCACTCTACTGTAAACATAATTGTACGTGTGCGGCGGAGAATGAAGGGGCAGGATCAATGAGAGAGAGAGAGTGGGAAAAAGCAATTGTGTCTTCTAACCCAAGTCAGCTCCTTCCCGTTTTCTGGTACGTCTGTCGTCATTCGGTTGAGCTTCCCTCCGGTCCTTTCTAGGGCTTGCGGGTCCTCTTCCCGGCAGTTTCTGGATGTTTGGCCTTCTTGTTCTTGTGTGCATATCCCTCCTCTTCGCGCTGTCTCGGCGCTACTCGTTTTCCTGGGGGCGATTTTGCTCCTTTTAATGAGTCTTTGCTCCTGCCCTTCTGCGGGGTGGCTCCTTATGCAGGTTCCTTCCCTGTCGGCTGCACTTGTGGTGATGGACTTGCACGCTTGTGGCATTGGCCTCTGGGGGTCGCGTGGCAGAGCTTCATGCTCTTCTCAGGCGCAGTGGTTTCTTGGCTCCTATGATCTTGGTCATAGGTTTCTTCGTCTGCGGTCGTTCTCCCTTTTTTGGGCGAATGTAGTGCCTGCTGCTTTCCGGAGGGGTTCTTTGGTTGTTGTCTTGACTTCGTGTTGAGGAGTGGTTCACCGACTGCCTCCCGGGTATGTCCCCTTGTTTTCCTAGGTAGTCTTTGGTGAGGTAGCTCCGGGGAGCCGTAGGGGCTCCCCCCAGAAAACCAGCGTTGAATGTAATGAAACGCCATTTTCTGGGTGAGTCCCGGAGGCTCCCCGGCACCCTCCCACCCTCCGGTCGGCGGTTTTTCGCGGTTTTGATATCCAGCCTCAGAACTGGGGTGGGGATAGCCGGCGCGGGGGTCTGGGGCTCCCCTTCCCCCTCCCGGGGAGGGGGGAGCTGCGCAGACATGCGGCGCGGCTCGTGTGACGTCATGCTTGTTAGTTCGTTTTCCTGGGGGAGTTCTGTCCACTCGTTTGTCAATTTTTGTTGTTAACCAGAATAGGGGTTTGTTTTGTGGCGCTTACCTTTCTGGGTGCCTGTCCCGGTCGATGGCAGATATAGAATGCTCCAAATCACATGTGCATTTCTATGGGCCATTGCTCCCTGTGCCTCTCTGAGGGGGCCAGGTTCTGGCTCGTGGTCCCCGGTAGGCCTAGAACTCCACCCATATCGACTGATGCAAAATAGTTAGGGCATCCATATCAGCCATGGATAGCTCCGGGGAGCCTCCGGGACTCACCCAGAAAATGGCGTTTCATTACATTCAACGCTGTTTTTTTGCTGTTATATTATTCAATGGTGTGTAGTGTGATATATAATAAAATGAGTGAATCATCGCTGTACTCAAAAATATGGTGTGCATATTGTTGATTGAATTATGTTCATCAAACAGTGAACAAATACTTTGTCGGTTATTATCCTATATACACAGGTTATACATAAGTATCTGCTTGTTTTGTTCACCATAACGAACCACTAAGTTGCTATTATGAGCCAAAAAGTAACGAGGAGTGACCGCCACACACGAGCAAGCCACTCACTCCCTCCCTCAACACCTCACTCGCCCACATTCTCCTCCCACCATACTGTTTTTGCTTTTATTCACTATATACAGACGTTATATATAAGTATCTACATTCGTGTTCACCATAACGAACCACTAAGTTGGCATGCTGAGTGGCAGTGCCAGTGGCAGCCCGCCACTGGCTGCTACTTCCTCCCTCCCTCAAGTCACCTGACTCACCCACATTCTCCTCCCACAATACTGTTTTTGCTTTTATTCACTATATACAGACACTATATATAAGTATCTACATTCGTGTTCACCATAACGAACCACTAAGTTGGTATGCTGAGTGGCAGTGCCAGTGGCAGCCCGTCACTGGCTGCCACTCCCTCCCTCCCTCACCTCACCTGACTTGCCACCTTTCTCCTCCCACCATACTGTTTTTGCTTTTATATACAGACGTTATATATAAGTATTTACTTGTTTTGTTCACCATAATTGTACATCTAAGCTTATATGGTGAGTAAAGGCACAAAGACGTAGCTACACACAGTCAGCTGGTGGCTGCAGCCCTCAAGGCCAGACGCACTAATATTTCTCCTCCAACAATACTGTTTGTGGTGTTATTACGCTTTATACACACATTATATATATATATCTACCTGTTTTATTCACTATACTTGTACAAGTAAACTGGTATGGTGTCCAAAGACCATCGTGGTCACCAGTAAACATGATAAGTCGTGCAGATAATAGGAAGGATAAGAAACTTAGATGATTGTCATGCCCTTCAAGATGACCTGGACTACGTCAACGCTGTCACCAAAATGGCGGCTCCCAACCTACTGCTCTTGCTGTTTATACCCTCTATACACACGTTATATATAAGTATCTACATTTGTGTTCACCATAGCGAACCACTAAGCTGGTATGGTGAGTGCAGTCAATAAAAGGTGGCCACACACAGTCAGAAGACAACGCCACTACCCTCCCCTCCCATAGCATTACTCCTCCCTCCATGGAGCACAGCGCTAAATATCACCACAATCCTGCTATTATCAGAACCCTGGTCAGTTTTATCACAGTCAGGGGTCTTCTGTAATAATATCATCGCTACATAACAGCATGAACAAGTATATCAATTCTTTGTCAAATTGGACCTTAACCAATGGTCAAGGCTAAGGCATTTGAAATATGCTATACTGTATGCGGTTAAATCTCTTCACAGATAGGTTCTCTTGGTAGATGTCTTCATATGAAAGATTGAAATTAAAATTTCAGTAGGTGAAATCAGCCCATAGAGCATGGGAAGTATTAGGGTAAGGATGGTAACTATTAATATGGCTCCAATCACATTTTTAATTATTTTTGTAGATGGCTGCAACATGAGAAGAAAGCGTTAGGTCCAAGGAAAAGCCACTGAATACATTTAAAACCAAAAACTATTTTTTTTTTTCATTTTGAGATTTCCTGGTTTTCATTTACAAATTTGGGCCAGTTTTCCTCTGAAAATGAGGTTTAGAGGCATGGACATGGGAAATATGCTAGATGTGGTTAAATCTCTTTACAGATAGGTTCAGTTGGTAACTGTGATTCATATAACAGGTTAAAATTAACATTTTGCTTGAAATCAGCCTATAGTGCTTGGGGGAAATATTAGGGTGTGAATGGCAACTCTATTAATATGGCTCCAATCACCTTTTTTATTGATTGTTGTAGATGGACGCTGCTTTAGAAGAGAGAGTTGGGGCCTTGGGAAAGCTGTTGAGCACATTTAAAACCAAATTCTCTGGTTCATTTTCATTTTGAGTTTTCTTGGTTTCGGTTCAC
>WNGS01163002.1:3445871-3462045 GCA_020271785.1 Procambarus virginalis | reverse complement strand
TTGTGATGTTAATGATATTCAATTTTTAACAGCTTCAGACTGGCCTGTAATATCAAAATATGCAACAAAAACATGATTTTACACTTAATATATTGTACTTTTTCACTTTTATCATTAGAACAAGGAGTGGATCAGCTCAATCTCCCCGAAGATCTCCAAGACGATCTCCAAGGCGTTCTCCTCCTCGGCCAGCCCCAAGAACTTCACCACGTTCGCCAAGGCGATCTCCAAGACGCTCTCCTAAACCAGTTAAAAGAGTGAAAAAAGTTCATAGTTCTCGGTCACCTGCACGTGGTCGTGGTATTCACAAAAGGACATACTCTAGCAGCTATTCAAGATCGTCTTCCCAGTAGTAGTGGTTCTTCATACTCTAGAAGCTATTCTTCTTATTCTCGTTCATCATCGGGCTCATCATCATCATCCTTTACAAGTTCTTCATCCAGCTCATCTGGGTCTAGGCGGAAACGTTCTTATACACCAGCACCTCGCAGACCAAAGTCTTATTCTGGTTCTCCCCGAAGGGCAAGGGTAAGTAAAAGGAAACCACCACCAGCTAATCCATCATCACAGGTTCGCATGAAGCAAGTTACCCATCAGGAGACAACAAAGAAACTTGTTACTAAAACTGTCAGCAATGTTGTTGTAAAGTCACGAAATACTGTATCAAAAATGCCAAAGTTGAAAAACAAGGTAAAAATCAAAGAAGGAGAAAGTGCAGTACGAAGAAAAGCACGTCCTCCTGTTCCTGCACCTGCGAGCAATTATTATAATGATACTAATGAAGTGCCGGTAGAAGAACCTGCAGTGTATAGGGGACCAGGCACTCCTCCTCGTGTTCCCACAGAGGGTCGTCACTTATTAGATCCTCACCACTATAAGGTTGTCCCACCTGATCATCCAGAGTATCATCAACCTCCACCTCCCCCAAGAGAATCACCAAGATCAGAAGGAGAAGAATCAGATTCAGATTCATCATCAGATGATGAAGATGGGCCACGACGTATGACACTTTCTGAGAGATTTGGAAAACTCGCTCAACTTAGTTCACAGCGACAAGAATATGAAGGAGTGCGGATGAAGATAGTTCGTGAAGGAGGCCAAGATAAGAAAGTTTACCTTGAAGCTGGACGACTACAGTCTAGGACACCTTCTCCAAGTGGTAGAAGTCGTGCAAATCATCCAGCTCATGAAAGATGGCTACAAGAACATCAGGCTGAATATAGAGAATATCAGGAGCGCTATGGAGAGATAAGGCAGTGGGATCCCCATCGTGATTTGCCTAGAGAATTACCACAAAATTGGGATGATGTTCATGTCAGATATCGTTATTATAAAGAATCTGGATATTTTGGAGATAGATCTATTACTCTTGACGATTACCTTAAATGGGAACAATGGTGGTATCGTTATCGTGATTGGTTGGAGAAATATGGAACCAGCCAAGACTTGGAGGAAAGGGACTGGCAGTTTCGTGCTTCCAGCTATGAATATGAAGTTCGTGGTGCAGCTACTACTGGGCTTGGTGGCAGATGGGCCAGACGAGAATCTTCACGAGAAGCAGATGACAGAAAGAGAAGACGCTATTAATATTGTTCAGATTTTGTACTCTGTATCGTGATTAATGTACCACATACAGTATATCTGAACATGATTTATTATTATTATTATTATTATTATTATTATTATTATTATTGTATTTTGAGCAAACAATTTACAGACATATAGATTTGGAATTATTATTTTTCATTGTATACTAGTTTTTTGCATTTATCCTGTGTATATTGCACAAATAAAAATATTTGTATAGAATCAGTGTTCTGTCATTTAATATTTAAATGTTTTATTATACACTTTCCAACAATAATATTGCAGATTTTAAAATTTTATATACAAGAAGTTCTTAAGAAATGCAGCTTACAGGTACAATAATATGCTTTTATGGTAGTGTTATCTATTTTTCACTTATAGTATAAGAATCATAGTGTACATTTTTTTACCCTATTTAAAGTATCTTGGTTATGTAAATATTCTTACTTTAATGGGAACTTGTGTAATGTTCTTTCTGTTGATGTCCGATCAGGTCTACATTCTAATGATTTGTACTTTGTCTTATTTAGTTTTGAGTCTTACAAATTTCATCTATTGACACAGTATTTGCTTCATATACAGTGTGTGTATATATATATATATATATATATATATATATATATATATATATATATATACCTAGTAGCCAGAATGCACTTCTTGGCCTACTATGCAAGACCCAATTTGCCTAATAAGCCAAGTTTTCCTGAATTTCAATATTTTTCAAATTTTTTCTTGTGAAATGATAAAAGCTATCCATTTCATTATGTGTGACTTAATTTTTTTAAAATTTGAGTTACAACTAACGTAGATATATGACCACACCCAAGCTACCTAACCTAACCTATATTAACCTAACGTAATTTAACATAACTAAATCAATAATCTATGTTCTTAATATAATATAATAAAATATTTAAAATAAACCAACTGGAGACATTTATTGAAAATAAAGAAAATCACTCAGCCTATTACGCAAATTGGGCCCTGCATAGTAGGCCGAGAAGTGCGTTCTGGCTACTAGGTACGATATATATATATATATATATATATATATATATATATATATATATATATATATATATATATATATATATATATATATATATATATATATAAATAAGGGTTCTTCCAGTTTCCTGGCCCATGGGTGCAATAGCTGCAAGGAAGTACACCATAGTTTCCTTCAATATGCTTCCAGGGGGAGGGGAGGGGGGGGGGGATCGTAGGATCAGTGCCACCGGGAGCACCCACCACCGCCCTGATATTGCCTCTCCGTCTACGAACATACATACATACATATATGTATATATGTATATGTGTATATGTATATATATATATATATATATATATATATATATATATATATATATATATATATATATATATATATATATATATATATATATATATATATGAATATAACTGAAATGGTAAGGTTAATGATTCAATCACGAATCTTCTCAATATTGTTTTTCTTCACTGTTAAAGGAAGTTGAAAAATTAACGCCAAAGTTCATTTTCACAATTTATTATGGTCTGATGATTTCCAAGTAGTACATTTTCTTTGAAAATGTAAGAAGTACCTTGCGAAATGCATCCCTAGGTGTCAGACCATAATAAATTGTAAAAATGAAATTTAGAGAGTTAATTTTCAACTTCCCTCGACAGTGAAGAAAAACATAAGAAATATTGAGAAGGTTCATGTTAGTTTCATTAATCTTACTCTTTTGGTCATAATCAACAATATATATATATATATATATATAGATATATATATATATATATATATATATATATATATATATATATATATATATATAAAATTTAAATTATGCAAACATGCTTGAATGGTCCCCAAGCCAATATGCAACTGAAAACTCCACACCCCACAAGGATTCGAACTGGGTTCGAATTGGGTTCGAATCCCACTGGGTTTGGAGTTTTCAGTTATATATATAATACATCCAATAAAGTTATAATTAAGCAGCTGTTTAATCCATGAAGCATATGCAAAAATGAAGCATGGCTTCTGTGTTAGGCCTATGACAAATGGTGTTTGCATTTATGTTTGTTTGGAACTGCTTATTGTTTTAATTATTTAATATGGAACTATAAGATAACTTTTATTAACAATGCTTTATTAGACTTAAGTGTGTATTAGAAAGGTATATATTGTAAAATGTTGTGTAGGAAACCAGTCATACTTGTACATACATTTAAATTTATGAAATTAGCGAATTACAGTACATATAATTTTATTATTCAGTGGGTTAAAACTATAAGAAGCACTTGTTGATAATATCATTGAACACTTGTAATTAATCTCTAACCAAAATAATATTTCAAGTTTATGCCTGCTGGACATGAAAGGACCGATCTTCAATCTACCACATAAATTTCATACTTCTAAATCATCCAACGACTCGGTAATTCTTTGTTTTTGTCAGATTTGTAATCTTGTGCCATTTGTATGGCTATTAAGCTTTGTCCGGTTCATATGTCAGTTGGAAAGTTTAAAAAGGTAGAGTAGTAAGCACTGTAAACAGATGTAACAAACTTTACTCTTGGTAAATTCACATTTTAGTATTGTACCTGTGTATTCATTCCGGGGAAACATGTTTGTGTTATATTTATCCATGGAAAAATTTATGTTTGGTAAATCTTTCTTTATTTTATTGATCTTAATCACCACAACAAATTTAATGTTGAAAGATAACAGATGGCATTCAAAAAGGTATGAGAACAAAAGCAAAAATTTTAAATTATGATAAATTGTGTTATAGTATGAGCTTTTCTTGTAAAAAGTGTTTTGTGTTATCTGAACTATCAATAAGAATCTGTGTTTGTTCAGTTCCTTATACATCATTTGTTACTAGTGTCATGGCACTGCCAACAGTGAGAAGTACGAGGCTGTGAGCAAACACCAGCAAACTTTTATTAAAGTTTCAACTTTTCCCCGAGTCCATTCACTTCCTTTTCCAACTTATTCATGGCATTCTTGTAATTTAAATTAGGAAGTTTTTTGCGTATGCCATTAAGTTCATTACTGTTCTCAAGTTTGTTTCCTTTGATGATGTACTGTATATGCTAATTTAAATTAGTTGAAGTACAGAACTGTACATACTGTATTATGCCAGGTGATTTTGTGTATAATTGAAACATTCAAGTCTAAACTTCATTACATATTGCACTAATATATTGTCTTCTACTGTAAAAATAGTTTTACAATTAGCTTAAATGCATGAAACTTTATTATTTCGAGTTCGACTTACATTTCTCCAACAGAGCAAGTAAGACAGCACAGCCCTGTTTCAAAAGATTTGTTGTTTTGGTTTGCTTAGATTTTTTTCAGTATCCAAAATCTGTGACTATTGCTGTAATGCCAAGAGGAGCATCTGGGTGATGTGGTGGCATGAGTTATTGCTGTGGGATTTCTGGCTATGAGCTCTTCTCTGCAGCCTCGCTTTTAACCTTTTGCCGGTTACCTTGCCGTTGATTCCGGGGTCAATGTCCTCGTGGCCCGGTCTCGGACCTAGCTACACCACCTGTTTTTTATAACTTGTTTAGATGTGTCTGAGTTGTAGATATAGAGGATAAGTGCATCTGATATTAGATCAGTTTTTGGCAGAAAAGTAGTGCTGCACTTAATAGAGATTATTTTTGTAATTTAGTTGATTTCTTAAACTTGAAATTGTAGTATGTATGGTAGTTTTCATTAATATGACTTTTTCTTATTAAAATTATATATTTTAAATATTTAATATATCCAGTATTTTCAGCTTTGACTGGACCATCTAGTGTTTTGTGTTCTTTCATTATTTTGTATGTGATCACTTTTTATTACTGAAATGTTCAACATTGTAGCCACTCATACTCATCTTAGATAGGAATATTTTCATTATCTTATCATAAAAGGATCATGTAGTTTTGATACCATTTGTCATGGATTTTCTGTGAAATAATAGTGCATATAATGAACTAATGTTCATTTCACACATGAATGTACTCTTATTTGAAGAAATGTTACAACCTGAAAAAAGTCTTTTATATACCAATCTCTTTCATTTTATTTGTGGATCCATTTGTTCTCTAGGGCTTTTCCCACTGCAGGACTGTGTGTTTTACATAAAAATCTCTGGCTTATCCTCACAATTTGACTGTGGGGACATTAATCACAGGAATCAACACAAGGTAAGACAACTTTTTTTTTATAGGTAATTCATTGTTTTTCTTTGTATATTATCTGCAGGCAGAAGTTGCAATGAAAATATAATAGCACAACCTCCATTAGAATAATAATCATGAAATGATGCATATGCAATAAGGGTTAAAGGAATACCATGTCAAGTAAGGAGATGGATAATAAACATTAGAACAAACAGATTAGTGTTATATTAAACAAAATCTTGTATGGATACAACAAAAATGTTCAAAAAGGCTCTTCCAATATACCTTTAATATTTTCATTCACATAGTATAAAGAACAAACATAATTTACAAATAAGTAATTATCAAGAGGAGGTACCAAGCTGGGAAGACTAGGCCAACATAATTTGCAAGTATTTTTTTTTTTTTTGAGATATATACAAGAGTTGTTACATTCTTGTACAGCCACTAGTACGCGTAGCGTTTCGGGCAGGTCCCTGGAATACGATCCCGCCGCGAAGAATCGTTTTTTCATCCAAGTACACATTTTACTGTTGCGTTAAACAGAGGCTACAGTTAAGGAATTGCGCCAAGTAAATCCTCCCCGGCCAGGATACGAACCCATGACATAGCGCTTGCGGAACGCCAGGCGAGTGTCTTACCACTACACCACGGAGACTGCTGGCCCCTTGAAAGGTTCATCTTTCAAGATAGGATAGAAAATGCTCCAAGTTCTTTTACTACTTCCGGAAACTGATCACCTAAACCACATAGACTGCCTTTCAGCATTTCTTTTGTACAGTACTTTGTAGATCATTAGATGAGGGATGTTTTGACCTGGAGAGGTGCCTGTAAGGAACAGCTGAATCAGTTGAATTGTAGTAATTATGTGAATTTCGTCTGCGAGCAAAAAAAAATTGTCTGATCAGGCACATATGGTCTGAGAGAATATGAACTTTAAATTATAAATAGGCAAAGCAATGTGAAAAATTCTAGCAGTTTGATTGTTTTTTTTTTTTTTTTCAATCACAGTAGTAATTCCCAAATATTTGATTTGGACAGCCATAGTTGACAGTGGATCGATCTCCCTCGATTGAGTTCATCATCCCTTTATTAAATTTTGCATTAAATTTTTTTAACCCACCACCTTTGTTCCTTCACAGTTGTTTTTGCAACATAAGCTGTAATCCTACCCCTTGGAGGCTTCTGGTGTAACATTGTGAATGCACTAGAATGTTTACTATACATGATTTAGAATGTCATTATACAAAATTATAAAATAAGGGAAGCTGTGAAGTACAAAGATATTTAGATTAAAGCATTAACATGAAAACAGACCGGAGTGAGGTACAGGTGTATGACTGCAAGAAGCAGGAACAGTCAGCAAACTTGAATTGTTTATGCCATTTTAGAGGTACAGTATTTAAATATAATGTCCAGTACAATAATGAACTCTAATCTGTATAGAACAGTAGATCGGTTGAAACAATTTATCGCAGATTACTTTTGCATATAGCACCTAAGTTTATGAATGATCACGGAAAAGGTAAAGTTAAATGTCACAAAATGTCAGTTGACAACAGATTTAAGAAGAAGATATGTATGACCAAAAACATAGAAATTTACAATACACGGCAAAAAGAAATGCTGTACAGGATAAAACCTATGCGTCTTAGTCAAATTATGCCATTAGACTGTACAATACTGTATATCAGAAAATATAGTTTAACAGGTTCTTCAAATAAAATAAATATGTAAAGTTATTGGTGAGAAGTAAAAGTATATCATCAATAGAAAAGAATGCTGACCAGAATTGGACGGAGTTTGAATAACGGTGTTTTGAAGGTTAGGTTAGGTTCTAAAGCAGTTGTTGTAAATAAAAAAATATCTAGTAGTTTCCAGCTTTATTCAGCTCGTGTGATTCAAAATTGATACAGTACAGTGTACTTGAAGTACATTTTGAGAAATTGCAGGACCTTCATTTAATGGTCCTTCTTACAGGACCTTCATTTAATGGCCCTTCTTACAGGACCTTCATTTAATGGTCCTTCTTACAGGACCTTCATTTAATGGCCCTTCTTACAGGACCTTCATTTAATGGTCTTTCTTACAGGACCTTCATTTAATTGCCCTTCTTACAGGACCTTCATTTAATGGTCCTTGTTACAGGACCTTCATTTAATGGTCCTTCTTTCAGGACCTTCATTTAATGGTCCCCTTTACAGGACCTTCATGTAGGTCTTGTAATTTTTCAAAGTGTACTGTTTCAAGTATCAATTTTGAATCACATGAACTGAATGAAGCTGGAAAACTACTAAAGATTTTTTTGTGAACTGGATCAATGATTTTAAGGTACCTCCCAGGTACCTATTTACTGCTAGGTATCAGGGTGAAAGAAACTCTGCCCATTTTGTGTCTGCCATCACGGGGATCGAACCCGGACCCGAGGATTACGAGTACAGAGCGCTGCCCACTCAGCTTTTTTTATTATTATTATTACTTTCTACCACAAACATGGCCACACATTTACAATGCTAACCAGCATATATACATTTTCTTCTGCCCTCCATGGACAGGGTTAGAGATGTGTTAAACATATAGTTCAGGGGTTTATTGAACAATCAACCACACAAGGTGAGCCGGTGCTTTTAAAATGCTAAGCTAACCTACATACGTAAATACATAGAAACACAGATTTACATATGCCCTACATAAAGTGTTCGATGTGTCTTTTACAGCCCACTCAGCTATCAGGCTCCCTTATTCAGCTAATGTGGCTGTGTGTGTTAATTGTGGATCATGTGTGATGATTGTGGAGAATGTGGATCATGTGTGATGATTGTGGTGAATGTGGATCATGTGTGATGATTGTGGTGAATGTGGATCATGTGTGATGATTGTGGTTATGTGTGATGAATGTGGTGAATGTGTGATGATTATGGTGAATGTGGATCATGTGTGATGCTTGTGGTTTATGTGTGATGAATGTGGAACATGTCTGATGAATGTGGATCATGTGTGATGATTGTGGTTTGTGTGATGAATGTGGATCATGTGTGATGATTGTGGTTTATGTGTGATGAATGTGGATCATGTGTGATGATTGTGGTTTGTGTGATGAATGTGGATCATGTGTGATGATTGTGGTTTGTGTGTGATGAATGTGGATCATGTGTGATGATTGTGGCTTATGTGTGATGAATGTGGATCATGTGTGATGATTGTGGTTTATGTGTGATGAATGTGGATCATGTGTAATGATTGTGGTTTATGTGTGATGAATGTGGATCATGTGTGATGAATGTGGATCATGTGTGATGATTATTATGNAGGAAAGAGAAAACCGGGCTTCATCTCGTCCTCGTGACCCACGGGATCCCCCGGGCATTGTCCTCGCAAGCTGCTTCCCCCCTCCCGCCCCAGATCCCCACAAGACCCACGGCGAGGTAAGATGAGAGCTGTGTTGAAAACTAGGGCTGACTCAACAGCAAGGGAGAAGCTTGTATTAGTTGTCTATTTACTTTCTACTATAGTCTTCTTCTTTGATAGATTGCTCTCACTTGTAGAGTATAGTAGACACTTCATTAATTCAGCATACCTGTAGTCATGAACTCTTATAATCATGTTTTAAAGAACACTTGCATCAAAGTATCTTTTTAAACCGTAATATGCAGCATTAGCTCCTCTATCACCTCTTTGGTCTCCGTGCATATAGATGCTTGTCACTACGGTTCTTACTAGCTTCGTATGCTTGATGCAGAGTTTTATGTAACCCTGTAATTTGAATGCCTTTCAAAATACAGTACACTACAATACAACCTTGATTCAGCAAACTATATGGGACCAACCCCGATTCATTGGAGTACAGAATTTGATACAATCGGAAATGCCTCCTGGAGGCATTTGTAAGATGCTATTTTTTTAAGAAAAGAAAAAATACATGGCTTCAGCAGTTTCTTTGTTATAATATTGCTTCCATCTACAAAAATCATAAAACACATGATTGGAGCCATTTAAAGGGAGCTCCCATTCATACCCTAATATTTTCCATGCTCTGTGGGCTAATTTCACTGAGCAAAATTATTTCGCCTAATCATGAAAAATGACTACTGTACCAACAGAACCTCTCTCTAATGCAATTTCACCACATCGAACGCATTTCCTCGTCCCAGCCTCAAAACCTCATTTTCAAAGAGAGAATGGGGCCTATAATTTAGTGAACTAAAAATAGGGAATACTGAAATGAAAATGAACCTTAGAATTTGGTTCTAAATGTACTTGGTGGTTTTCCCAAGGCACCAACTCATTCTTCTAATATTATGTCCCTCTACAAAAAACATTACAAATGTGACTGAAGCTATGTTAAGAGTTACTATTCATGCCTTAATATTTCCCACACTCTATGGGCTGATTTATCTTGAGTGAAATTTTAATTTCAATATCATATGTAGGATAACTACCAAGAGAGCCTGTCTATATAGAAATTTCACTCCATCTAGCATATTTCCCACATCCCATCCTCAAAACTCATTTTCAAAGAAAGACGGCCCATATTTTTGTGAACAAGAACTACTGCAACTGGAAATGAAAACGAATCAAAGAATTTGGTTTTAAAAATTCTTAATAACCTTCTTAATGCTCGTAGCTCATTCTTCTAATGTTGCATTGATTTATAAAAAATCATTAAAGACACGATTGAAGCCATATTACGAACGCTACCATACCCAAAAATTTCCAGTCTTCTCCAACATGTCCTCAGCTGATATTAAGGCTCGGAGGTTTTAGCATTCTAACTGGGTTTTGGCGGCCCAGTATTTAGTTAATGTTCCCAGTCCCAGTTGGTCTTGTGTTAAATTACGTCGTGTCTCCCAACCTAGGTTCTCTTCTCTGTTCTAGTGCCTGCCATCTTTCCTCCACTCTGGTAAGTCCCGTTCTCATCTTGTGGTTATTTAGCTTCAGAGAGCCACCACAGGGCTTTGCCAGAAACCCAGCGTTGAATGTACAGGTAATGAAAGGTCTCTTTTTGGTAGGGTCGCTGGTGGCTCACCGATTCCCTCCCTCCCAGGTTCCTCAGTTTGTCAGTGATTTGTTCATCAACTCTGAACTGATTAGGGAAGTCAGTTGAGGGCAGGTCAGTTGAGGGCAGGGGGCTTGGTTGCCTGGTGGTGGTGATCAGTACTAACAAATTCCAGGCTAGTTTCAGTGATTCTCTTGTTTTGTGTGTGAATCTCTTGCAGGGTTGTTTGGTGGTTTCAAGGCTTTGTTTTCCATGAACCCCTCAAGCTTCACTGACTTTCTGGATACTTTCCCAATGTAGTGGTGAATTCTCACTTGCTTCCTGTGCCTCTGTTAGGGGCCAGGTTGTAGCTTTGGTCCTCACCCAGTAGGCAAAACAGAACTTTTGCAACTGATGTGACCTATTAGCATGAAACAATCTAAGCATAACAGCTTCAGGAAGCCACTAATGATCTACCAGAAATAGGCATTTTCATTACATTTACATTTTTTTTTATCCGATCCATGTAGATGCAGTCAGCTCAACACACACTTTGTGGATTTCGATGGCTCTATCATTAAAGTTAAGATGATTTGTTACACAGAGCCTTCCTGTTCAAAAGCCATACTATCTGTCCATTATTATACCATTTCTTTGTAGGTGTTCAACCTATTATTCTTTTAGTGTTACTATTATTCTTTTTTGGTTACTACCACTCACGTTAATGATAGAGGTCTTTTCTGTTTTCGTTTCTAAATTGATTGAAACTATGTTTTCCATTTTCCATATGTCTTTAATGTTTCTTATTTGTAAGGATGTTTGAAAAATAATGTGTAATGAGGCACTAATCTCAGATGAGCATTTCATTTGAACCCATTGCAAGACCCCATATTTTCTGGATTGTTTTGTTTGTCTAATTCCTTCAGCAGTTTCTACCTCATCTCTAAACACCTTTGAATGGAACAGATAGAACCTAATAGTCCTTATGGTGTCTGGTTCTCTGAAAACCTTGTTTTGGAGGATTGCACTTTGAAACTGTTTATTTAATGTTTCACACATTTTTTTCAGCCTGAAAGTCTGTCTCACATTTTTAGTTGTTGTATTTTGTCATTTATTTGCAGTTTGTGTTTCATGAATTTTTGGAATAGGCCAAGGCTCTGCACACCCACTCTCAACGTTTCTCTCTTCTCACTACCATGTACTGAAGTTGTTTTGGGCTTGTTTGTAATGGTGGCATATTGTTAGGTTTGGCTTCTTACTGAACATCCTCCTTAGATTTATATTAATACATCTTCAGCAGGCGTATTAATATACAAAAGTACTTGAGGAAAATCCCGTTTCAATTCTTCCTCCGTGGTCTGACACACACATTTTTCATCACGCGTTAATTTCCGTGATTTATTGAGGTTTAATTCCCGTAATCTCTCCTCGTAGCTCATACCTCTCAGCTCGGGTACTAGTCTGGTGGCAAACCTTTGAACCTTTTCAGTTTAGTCTTATCCTTGACTAGATATGGACTCCATGCTGGGGCTGCATACTCCAGGATTGGCCTGACATATGTGGTATACAAAGTTCTGAATGATTCTTTACACAAGTTTCTGAATGCCGTTCGTATGTTGGCCAGCCTGGCATATGCCGCTGTTGTTATCCTCTTCATATGGGCTGCAGGGGATAGGTCTGGTTGATGTCAACCCCCAAGTCTTTTTCTCTCTCTGACTCTTGAAGAATTTCATCTCCCAGATGATACCTAGTATCTGGCCTCCTGCTCCCTATGCCTATCTTCATTGCATTACATTTGCTTGGATCTGTTGGATCTGTAAACTCTAACAACCATTTGTTCGACCATTCCTTCAGCTTGTCTATGTCTTGAAGCCTCAAGCAGTCCTCCTCTGTCTTAATCCTTCTCATAATTTTGGCATCGTCAGCAAACATTGAGAGCAATGAATCTATACCCTCCGGGAGATCATTTACATATATCAGAAACAAGATAGGACCGAGTACAGTACTGGTGACTTCACGCCAATCTGAGGTCTCGCCCCTCACCGTAACTCTCTGCTTCCTATTGCTTAGGTACTCCCTTATCCACTGGAGCACCTTACTAGCTACACCTGCCTGTCTCTACAGCTTATGTACCAGCCTCTTATGCGGTACTGTGTCAAAGGCTTTCCAACAATCCAAGAAAATGTAGTCCGTCCAGCCTTCTCTTCTTAATCTTTGTCACCTGGTCGTAGAATTCTGTTAAGCCAGTCAGGCAAGATTTAGCCTCCCTGAATCCATGTTGGCGATTTATCACGAAGTCCCTTCTCTCCAGATGTGTTACTAGGTTTTTTCTCACGATCTTCTCCATCACCTTGCATGGTATACAAGTCAAGGACACTGGCCTGTAGTTCAGTGCCTCTTGCCTGTCTCTCTTTTTGTATATTGGGACCACATTTGTCATCTTCCATATTTCTGGTAGGTCTCCCATCTCCAGTGACCTACTATACATTATGGAGAGTGGCAAGCAAAGTGCCTCTGCACACTCTTTCAGTACCCATGGTGAGATTCCATCTGGACCAACAGCCTTTCTAACGTCCAGATCCAGCAGGTGTGTTTTGACCTCCTCACTCGTAATTTCGAACCTTTCCAAGTTCGCCTGGTTTACTTCCCTTTACCCTAGCACAGTAACCTCACCTTGTTCTATTGTGAAGACCTCCTGGAACTTCTTGTTGAATTCTTCACACACCTCTTTGTCATTCTCTGTATACCTGTCCTCGCCTGTTCTAAGTTTCATTATCTGTTCTTTCACTGTTGTTTTCCTCCTGATGTGACTATGGAGCAGCTTTGGTTTGGTCTTGGCTTTGTTTGCTATATCATTTTCATAATTTTTCTCTGCTTCTCTTCTCACCCTTACATACTCATTCCTGGTTCTCTGGTATCTCTCTCTGCTTTCTGGTGTTCTGTTATTCCTGAAGTTCCTCCATGCCCTTTTGTTCAGTCCCTTTGCTTCCATACATGCCCTATTATACCATGGATTCTTCTGTTGCTTCTTGGATTTTTCCCTTTGGGACGGAATGAACCTGTTTACTGCCTCCTGACACTTTTGGGTGACATAGTCCATCATATCTTGTACAGACTTACCTCTGAGGACTGTGTCCCAAGATATTTCCCTCAGGAAACGTCTCATCTCAGCTGACCGGAGCCGGTCAGCCGAGCGACAGCACGCTGGACTTGTAATCCTGTGGTCCTGGGTTCGATCCCAGGCGCCGGCGAGAAACAATGGGCAGAGTTTCTTTCACCCTATGCCCCTGTTACCTAGCAGTAAAATAGGTACCTGGGTGTTAGTCAGCTCTCACGGGCTGCTTCCTGGGGGGTGGAGGCCTGGTCGAGGACCGGGCCGCGGGGACACTAAAAAGCTCCGAAATCATCTCAAGATAACCTCAAGATCTCCTCATAGTTCAAGATAACCTCAAGATCTCCTCATAGTTTCCCTTTCGGTATGCCAGTCTTTTGTTTCCTAGTTCTTTTTTGGGGAAGATAATTCCTAGCTCTACCAGGTACTCAAAGTTTAATTCACTGTGGTCACTCATTCCCAAAGGTGCTTCCATCTTAACTTCCCTTATATCCCACTTATTTAGGGTAAATATCAGATCGAGCATGGCTGGTTCATCTTCTCCTCTCATTCTTGTTGGTTCCTTGATGTGCTGGCTTAGAAAGTGTCTTGTTGCCACGTCCAGCAGCTTAGCTCTCCATGTTTCTGGGCCTCCATGCGGATCCCTGTTCTCTCAGTCTATTTTCCCGTGGTTGAAGTCTCCCATGATTAGCAGTCCAGATCCATTCTTGCTGGCAACAGAAGCTGCTCTCTCTTTTATGTTAATGGTGGCCATGTTTCTATCATATTCCTGTCTGGGTCTTCTGTCATTCGGTGGTGGATTATATATGACTACGACTATAATTTTTTGTCCTCCAGTTGTTATGGTACCTGCTATGTAGTCACTGAAACCCCTCAGCCCTGAATAACCATCTCCTCAAAGTCCCAGCCCTTTCTTACCAGCAGAGCTACACCACCACCACCTCTTCCTTCTCTCTCTTTCCTCATAACATAATATTCCTGTGGGAACACTGCATTTGTTATGATTTTTGTTAGCTTTGTTTCTGTGAGTGCTATTATGTCTGGGTTTTCCTCTAGTACCCATTCTCCAAGCTCATTTGCTTTATTTGAAATTCCATCTATGTTAGTGTACATTGCCCTAAGGCTCACTTTCTTCTGTCCCTGCTCAAATCGCCTCCTTGGTGAGTGTTCTGCTGGTGGGGGAAGCTGTTCCATGGGTGTGAGGATTTGTGAGGTGGATAACACTGCCTCAGAGGATACTGGGGTGAGGGGTGGGGGGTCAAGTGAAGGGGGGGGGGGGCTGGACAGGGAGCGTATGGGATGAAGGGGGAGGGAGGACCGGAAGGAAAAGGGGGGAGGGGGACATGGCAGGAGGAGGGGAGGGGTAGCATCATCTTCCCTTGTTCTTGTTGGGTATATAACTTGTGATCTGCCTGTTTAGATGCCTTCCATCCCTACAGTCCATTTTATAGTTTGTTATGCTTGCCTATTTTTATACTCACCTATTTGTGCCTGCAGGGTTGAGCTCTAACTCTTGAACCTCACTTCTCTAGCTGCCGGATGTCTTATGCAGTGACTCCTGACCTTTTTTCCCTCTCATACCTAATTTTAAAGTTGTGAATTGAGTTGCCTCTACAACCTGGTCTTTTTTATCATTCCATTTATTCACTACCATTATGCTAAAAGAAAACTTAACATCTCTATGACACTTCCGAGTCTCTAGCTTTCATCCGTGCCCTCTTTTTTATACTGTTATTCATTGTAAATATTTCCCTTTTTTTCCCCATGTCATCCCCCAAAGTATTTTATGTCTATCATTCCCTCCTCTTTTCCTTTCTAGCGTTGTCAGGTTTAGTTCTTAGTCTCCTTATACCTCATCCTCGCAATTCTGGGACGAGTCTCGTTGCAAACTTCTGCACCCTTTCGAGCTGCTTTGTTTTGTTTTTTAAGGGGGCGTATATACGGAAAATTACGGAAAAATGCGATAAATTAAGCTGGTTCGATTTTAATCAAACTTTTTTGACTAGTTGTATATAAATTTGGTTCAACTGGCCCAAGTCTCAGCATCGTACATAAATAGGAAGGCGAAAAAAAAATATTGAATTATGTGTCAAAAATTTTTCAAATGGTCAAAAATTTTTCGAAAATGGTCAAAAATTAACATCAAACAAAGTGTCAACTGAAATCATGTCTATGACTCTAAGCTATCACAATAGCATATAATAAAGTATTTTAATATTTAGTTTTATGCCCAACAAAAAAAAAAAAATTATTTTTTTTTCCTCGAATTTTTTTTCTCATATTTTTTATCAGCCGATTTGCGTGAAAGTTATACACCTTACAGAACGTAG
>WNGS01163002.1:3428538-3439426 GCA_020271785.1 Procambarus virginalis | reverse complement strand
CTGCATATTTGTTGCTTCTTGGATTTTGGACCTCAGTTCTTTTTTCTTTAGGGTGTGCAACCAGTCTTACAGTCAGTCCTCCTGTTTCTGTCTGGCATGGTAAAATACGGGCTACTTTCCTTTGCCTTTGCCAGCGGCTCGGCTGTCAGTAGAAATACACGTTTTCCTCTGGACAGTCCAGGTGGCTTCCCTTGTATTAAGCACCAAATGGGAATGCTTATCTTTTCCTCTTTCCCTGGCATCTGCTGCTTCCTGTGTTGCTTGCTTTGGTACCATGTGAACAACATTCTTTTTCCAGGCTTATGTGTGACTGATTTCATCCTAGTGCTTAGCCCTTCTTGCCCATTGTCCCGACCCTTTCCCTCTTCAGGGTTCAATGGTGTGTCCAGCCTTGGTGATTTGCAACACATTGCAGTTCCACTACACACATAAATCACAATTGGGTGATGCATCAAATGAACAAATTCACAAGGGCCGTGACAAGGATTCGAACCTGCGTCCGAGAGCATCCCAGATGCTGCCTTAATCGACTGAGCTATGACATGGTCAAAAGGAGTTGAAACCAAAGTTCTACTGAACTTATTGGATCCTGCAGCCTCTCCGAGGCACAAACCAGGGTTTCGCTCAACTCCCCCCATGCACTCGAGCTATATCAATAGGACATTCTCCCTCTTCGCCTTTACTTCATTACACTCATCACGGCCCTTCTGGATTTGTACATTGCAGTTCATTTTATATAGGGTTTCTTAGCCTAGTGTATTGTTTCCTATGTTTGAATCAGGTGGTCGGCTTCTTGCTGCTACATTGGCATCTTCATAGTGGCACTACATACATAGTTCCATAGTGCCACATTGAAAACATAGTTCCAATCTAGAAAAGTGGAAACAGGGAAGACCCCCTTAATTATAGACTTGTATCATTGACAAGTGTAATAGTCAAAATATTGGAAAAAATAATTAAAACTAAATGGGTAGAACACCTGGAGGAAAACAATATAATATCAGACAGACAGTATGGTTTTCGATCTGGAAGTTCCTGTGTAATGAACTTGCTCAGTTTTTATGATCGAGCCACAGAGATTTTACAGGAAACAGATGGTTGGGTTGACTGCATCTATCTGGACCTAAAAAAGGCTTTCGACAGAGTTCCCCATAAGAGGTTGTTCTGGAAACTGGAACATATTGGAGGAGTGACAGGTAAGCTACTAACATGGATGAAAAATTTCCTAACTGACAGAAAAATGAGGGCCGTAATCAGAGGCAAGGTATCGGATTGGAGGAATGTTACGAGTGGAGTACCACGGGTTCAGTTCTTGCACCGGTAATGTTCATTGTCTACATAAACGATCTACCAGTGGGAATACAGAATTACATGAACATGTTTGCTGATGATGCTATGATAATAGGGAAGATAAGAAACCTAGATGATTGTCATGCCCTTTAAGAAGACCTGGACAAAATAAGTATATGGAGAAACACTTGGCAAATGGAATTTAATGTGAATAAATGCCATGTTATGGAATGTGGAATTGGAGAACATAGACCCCACACAACCTATAAATTATGTGAGAAATCTTTAAAGAATTCTGACAAAGAAAGGGATCTAGGGGTGGTTCTAGATAGAAAACTGTCACCTGAGGACCACATTAAGAACGTTGTGCGAGGAGCCTATGCTACACTTTCTAATCTCAGAATTGCTTTTAAATACATGGATGGAGAAATACTAAAGAAATTGTTCACGACTTTTATTAGACCAAAGCTGGAATATGCAGCAGTTGTATGGTGCCCATATCTTAAGAAGCACATCAACAAACTGGAAAAGGTGCAATGACATGCCACTAAGTGGCTTCTAGAACTGAAGGACAAGAGCTGCGAGGAGAGGTTAGAGGCATTAAGTATGCAAAAACTAGAAAATAGAAGAAAAAGAGGCGATATGATCACTACGTTCAAAATAGTAACAAGAATCGATAAAGTTGATAGGGAAGAATTCCTGAGACCCGGAACTTCAAGAACAAGAGGTCATAGATTTAAACTAACGAAACAAAGCTGCCGGAGAAATATACGAAAATTCACTTTTGTAAATAGAGTGGTAGACGGTTGGAACAAGTTAGGTGAGAAGGTGGTGGGGCCAAGGCCGTCAGTAGTTTCAAAGCGTTATATGACACAGAGTGCTGGGAAGACGGGACACCATGAGCGTAGCTCTCATCCTGTAACTACACTTAGGTAATTACTACATGGAGACTTGGTAGGCATTTCACCTGATATTCTCTTTGGCATATGTCCTGTGTTGATTGCCACAAGTGTTGTCATTTTTTTCTTGGCTCTTGTTTTGTTTGTTACTGCCTGTGCTGTTGCATCATTGTGTTTGGCCTTGACTGAACTTCCTTCTCTGATTGCCTTGGGCACTCTTTTGATCTCTGCTCAGGGTTATTTATACACTCTGTCCTGTAATTACCTGAGTGTAGTTACAGGATGAGAGCTACGCTTGTGGTGTCCCATCTTCCCAGCACTCATTGCCATATAACGCTTTGAAATTTCTGACGGTTTTGTCCTCCACTATCTTCTCATCTAACTTGTTCCAACCATCTACCACTGTTTGTGAAAGTGAATTTTCTTATATTTCTTTGGCAGCTTTGTTATGACCTCTTGGTCTTGAAGTTGACCTATGACCTCTTGTTCTTGAAGTTGACCTATGACCTCTTGTTCTTGAAGTTGACCTATGACCTCTTGTTCTTGAAGTTGACCTATGACCTCTTGTTCTTGAAGTTGACCTATGACCTCTTGTTCTTGAAGCTCCAGGTCTCGGGAATTCTTTCCTATCAATTTTATCAATTCCTGTTACTATTTTATACGTAGTGATCATATTGCCTTTTTTTCTTCTATCTTCTACTTTTGTCATATTTAATGTGTCTAACCTTTCCTCGTAGCTCTTGTCCTTCAGTTCAGGGAGCCACTTAGTGGCGTGTCTTTGCACCTTTTCCATTTTATTGATGTGCTTCTTAATACAGTACTATCGCTGACTTTGGACACGTATCATGTCCATTTTTTTCTCCTGAGTCCTGACTTTGGACATGACTCGCATCCACTTCAAAAATATTTATATAAGATTCATTGTTTATCCGATTGACCTCGGGATAGTTTCAAATTAAACGCCTTTAGAATGCGCACGATTTGATACCAAAATGAAAGATGAAACGATGTCCGAACACTTATATGATTATAAATAGGTTTTTGGTCAAAATTTTAAAATATTTGTTAAAATTCTATTTATTGTGCTGTTATGTTGGGACTAGTTTTAAAATGCGCGCCTTTATGTTGCGCACAATTTGATACCAAAATGAAAGATGTAACACAAAAATTTATGTCAGAACACTGGAAAGATATAAATAATTTGTGATGATGAGCTTCCAGAATTAAAATATTTGTTAAAATTTCAGTTATTGCTCTATTATTATTGGACTAGTTTTAAAATACGCCCCTTTTTATTGTGAACAATTTGATACCAAAATGAAAGACGTAACACGAAAATTGATGTTATCAAACTGTACGAGTAATACACATTAGGTTGCAGTGTACAAATTGGCGCTCGTGTACGGGTAACTTTAGGCTTTCCTGTGGGGAGGCACGCCAGGCTTTTGTACATTATATTCATACACATCTGTAGGGAATTTAATTGCGAACACAATGATATCAAAACGAGTGACGTAGCATGAGAATTAAGGTGAGAAAAATGGAACGAGTATACACATGTTACTGATTTAGTGTGCTTACGGGTAACTTTTGCCGACTTTAGGCTTTGCTTTTGGGAGTCACGCCAGGCTTTTGGACATTATATTCATGCACACCTGTAGGGAATTTAATTGCAAACACACTGATACCAAAACGAAAGATGTAGCACAAGAATTAAGGTGAGAAAACTGAAACGAGTATACACATTTAGGCGTCGCCGCACGCTTGCCTGCACATTGGGTCCATGACCTCTAAGTTGGCGGCGCGCCTGTCAGGTGCGCGATATTGTCAAGATATGGGCACTATACAACCGTTGTATATGTCATCTTTGGTATAACAGAAGTCGTGAACAATTTCTTTAGTATTTCGTCATACATGTATTTAAAAGCAAATGTTAAGTTAGAAAGTGTAGCATAGGCTCCTCGCACAGTGTTCTTTATGTGGTCCTCAAGTGATAGTTTTCTTTCTAGAACCACTCCTAGATTTCTTTCTTTATCAGAATTCTTTAATGATTTCTCACATTATTTATAGGTTATGTGGGGTCTTTATGTTCTATTCCACATTCCATAGTATGGCATTTACTCGCATTAAATTCCATTTGCCAAGTGGTGCTCCATATACTTACTTTGTCCAGGTTTTTTTGAAGGCCATGACAATCATCTAAGTTTCTTATTTTCCCTGTTATCTTAGCATCATCAGCAAAACTTTCATATAATTCTGTATTCCATCTGGATGATTGTTTATGTAGACAATGAACATTACCAGTGCAAGAATTGCACCCTGTGGTAGTACTCTTGTGACATTTCTCCAGACCGATACATTGCCTCTGATTAATACCCTCATTTTTTTATCAGGAAATTTTTCATCCATGTTAGAAGCTTACCTGTCACTCCTCCAATATGTTCTAGTTTCCAGAACAACCTAACCCAACCATCTCTTTCCAGTAAAATCTCTGTGACTCGATCATAGAAACTGAGTAAATTCGTTACACAGGATCTTCTAGATTGAAAACCATACTGTCTGTCTGATATATCGTTTTTCTCCGGGTTCTACCCATTTAGTTTTAATTATATTCCAATATTTTGACACTCACACGTGTTAATGATACAGGTCTAGATTTGAGGGTGGGGAGGGGGGGTTCTTCCCTGCTGCCATTTTTGTAGATTGGAACTGTATTAGCCTTTTTCCCACACATCTGCTACAACTCCTGTACACAGGGATGCCTGAAAAATCAGTTGAAGAGGAATGCTGTGGCTGCAGTGTGCTGTTTTTGCATGCTGTTCAGGTCAGTGCTATTTGTTGTCCATGTTTCTTACATATCTTATTCCCATGTCCTCCATGTCTTGGACTTGTCTGCCCTTTTGGCTCTTTGCCCCCCAAGCTGGGGATGTGGAATTTCTACTGCTTTGACTGATTTTTTTTGTATTGTTCATGGCTAATGTTGGAGCCCTGGGCCTCTGGCTGTTCTTCTGATGGCCTATTGTTTCTTTATAATTGTCCTTTGGCCTAGCCACAATTATGTGATCTTGAATGTTTGGTGCACTACTGCCATTCTTTACCTTAGGCCCACCGTCCCCTCACCTTACATTTTTCTCCCACGAGTCATATCCCAGTCTTGATTTTCATTTTTTGTGAGTAAGCTCAGGGAGCCACTGAATTGATGTGAAGCACTTGCATGGGTGGCTGCAAAGGGTGAGGGCAGGGTGGCTGAAACATCAGGTGACTTGGGCTGCACTCCGATGGCTGTTAGGTGCATCACTGTCAGGGTGGCTGTCTACTTCACTTCAGGAACATTGTCATTAGCCTTGAGTTTACCAATATCCTTGTACATAATATTTTATCACTGTTAAGGGCTTTTGTGTCACTATTATCGATAAATAATTGCCAATACTGTGTACTGTACTTATTTATTTTATCATTAAGTGATGCCACAGGCATGAGCTGCATGGTGGTGCAGTGAGTTGCTGCATGCTTTACTCATGGCTGCTGTGTTAGTACTGAGGCCCCTCACACCTTGGAGGGGTGCTCACGATTTTTTTTCAACATGGTGTCTGTTTACCGGAGTGCTGTGGAAGTGGATATAAACTCCATGTATGTGCGAGAGTTTTAAATCTGAAGCAAGTCCTAAAATCAACCCTTGGTGACGTGCTCTCCACTGATGAACGACCCTGGTTGATATTCGCAGTTGAAGGGTTAAATTTCCTCTATCTGTCAGTAATTTGGCAGATGGAATGGGAAAATACATGAATATTGTATGTTTAAAGACAATTACAAATTATGAACAAAACCCAGGAGAAGCAAAGAGATCAAAAAGGCCATCAATGAAATAGAGAGAAATCCAGAATATTTTTTCTCCTATGCAAAATCAAGATAAAAACCACATCTAGTATTAGGCCCCTGCGAAAGGGAGATGGAACTTTCACCGATGACAACAAAGAAATGAGTGAGTTACTGAGGAAGCAGTACGACTCTGTTTTCAGGGAGCCACTAAATACACTAAAGATTAATAACCCAAATGAATTTTTCATGGATATGATACCAACATCAAATCATACATCAGACGTCACCCTATCCCAGTGCCTAACAGCTGGGTGGACAGCGCTTTGGATTCGTAGTCCACAGGTTCCGGGTTCGATCCCTGGTGGAGGCAGAGACAAATGGGCAAAATGTTTCTTTCACCCTGATGCCCCTGTTACCTAGCAGTAAATAGGTGCCTGGGAGTTAGACAGCTGCTACAGGCTGCTTCCTGGGGGTGGAGGCCTGGTCGAGGACCGGCCCGTAGGAACACTAAAGCCCCGAAATCATCTTAAGATAACATCAAGATCCCCACTGGATTTTGAAGAAGCCATAAACAGAATGCCTATGCACTCTGCACCAGGCCCTGATTCTTGGAACTCCATATTTATCAAGAACTGTAAAAAAACACTATCGCAGGCCCTTCACATTCTTTGGAGATAAAGCCTAGATACTGGCGTTATCCCGGACATACTAAAAACAGCAGAGATAGCACCACTCCATAAAGGAGGAAATAAGGCAGAGGCAAAAAATTTACAGACTGATAGCACTAACATCGCACATCATAAAAATCTTTGAGAGAGTGCTAAGAAGTAAGATCATAAAATACATGGAATCACAGCATCTCCATAACCCCGGACAACATGGTTTCAGGACAGGGCGCTCTTGCCTGTCACAATTGCTGGACCACTATGACATGGCACTAGATGCCATGGAAGACAAACAAAACGCTGATGTAATTTACACAGATTTCGCAGAAGCCTTTGACAAATGTGACCATGGTGTTATTGCACATAAAATACATTCAAAAGGAATTACCTGAAAAATAGGCAGATGGATCTACAATTTCCTGACTAATAGAACCCAATGTGTAATAGTCAACAAAATAAAATCCGGTCCATCAACCGTGAAGAGCTCAGTCCCCTAGGGTATTGTGTTTACTTCAGTACTTTTTCTCATCTGCATATCGGACATAGACAAGGACACAACCTATAGCACTGTATCATCTTTTGCAGATGACACTAGGATTTTCATGAGTAGACAACATAGAGGACACAGCAAACCTCCTATCAGATGTAAATCAGGTCTTTCTATGGGCTACAGAAAATAATATGGTGCTTAATGAAGATAAGTTCCAGCTCATGCGCTACGGAAAAAATGAAAATATGAAAACAGAAACCACGTGCAAAACTCGGTCAAATCATAACATAGAACGAAAAGGCAGTGTAAAGGATTTGGGTGTACTCATGTTGGAAGACCTTACTTTTAAAGAACACAACAAAGTAGCCATCACAACTGCAAGAAAAATGAAAGGTTGGATAACAAGAACTTTTCACACTAGAGATACTATACCGATGATACTTTTCAAAACGCTAGTGCTTTCTTACAGAGTGGAGTACTGCTGCACAATGATGGCCCCTTTCAAAGCTGGAAAAATTGCTGACCTGGAGAGCGTGCAGAGATCCTTTACTGCTAGAATCCACTCAGTAAAACATCTAAACTACTGGGACCAACTAAAGAGCCTAAATCTGTATTCCCTTGTGCGCAGGCGGGAGAGATACATAATAATTTACACATGGAAAATAGTAGAGGGGCTGGTCCCAAACCTGCACACAGAAATAACATAATAATTTGATGGCTACTATGGTGTTGTTAATACATATGATATTATAGTGCCAGCTCATTATGTTAGTAAAACCAGCTATTAATTTCTTTATATTAGGAACGCTGTGGAGATGATGCGAGATATAAGCGTTATCGTTATCGCACGTTGATTCAGGTCAGCATATTATGTTGGAATACGCACGTTATCAGCTGAAGGATTATGCAGTAAAAAAGAGATGCAAGCACCTGTCCGACGCTCAGGTGCTACTTTATTATGTTATCAGGGCACTCTTGCCTGTCACAGCTACTTTATTATGTTAAAACTGCAATTGAATATGATATGTTAGTTACGTTAATTATGTTAACGTAATGTCTACTAAACTAATATCTACCGTGACGCTACTAATTTTTCTAACAATAAAGTAGCCTAACATAATAACACATGAGACCAGAAGGCATGGCAGGATATGCAGAATACCCCCATTGAAAAGCAATGGTGCAACAGGTACTCTGGGAGAGAACTCTTATCAACATCAGAGGCCCAAGACTGTTCAACACACTTACACTACACATAAGGGACTTAACTGGCTGACCCCTCACAGTGTTCAAGAGAGTACTGGATAAGTGCCTCAAAGGATACCTGATCAACCAGGCTGTGATTCGTATGTCAGACTGCTAGCAGCCGCGTCCAACAGCCTGGTTGACCAGTCCAGCAACCAGGAGGCCTAGTCGACAACTGGGCCCGGAAGTACCTCAAGGTAACCTCAATGTAAGGTAACCCTTAGACTGCGCATATTGGGGGCCTGGTAGCGAAAAATATTCAAAATACTGTATGTAAAAATATCTGAAAAAAGTTAAACAAATCTCCTATACTCATCTCCTATACAAATCTCAGCGGCTATAAAAAATATTGCCGGAACAACCGTAGACATCTTCAAGAGAAGATGGACTGTTTTCTAAGAGAAGTTCCGGACCAGCCGGGCTGTGGTGGGTATGTGGCCCTGCGGGCCGCTCCAAGCAACAGCCTGGTGGACCAATCTCTCACAAGTCGAGCCTGGTCTCGGCCGGGCTTGGGGAGTAGAAGAACTCCCAGAACCCCATCAAGCAGGTTTCATAAGGTTTCATTCATTGAATTAGCATTTCTTTAAATGGGTTGTCTGATTCATCACAATTGAGTTACCTTCTGGAAAATAGTCACATTTCACTAGGGGGTCATAGAGAAATATGTTCATTGCATTACGGTACAGAAAAGGCCACACTTTCCCATCTCTTACCTTTCTACTATGGGACACTGAGTTGATCATGCTAATTATCTGTAAACTGTTCATTATGACTGGGGTTGTTTTAAAATACCATGTAAGCTATAAAAGTCCCGTTGGTATTTGGGGGGGGGGGAAGGCTCACATTTGCTTTTTCGGGTTTCCATTAAACAGATGCCATCTTGGTTAAAAATCATGGGCAGCTCTCTGGGCATGAAAGCCACATTATTGAGAGAGTGACCAAGGGTAATGCATGCTACAGCAGTTCAAAGCACTGGTGTGCAGCTTGTGCCCACAACATCACTTAATAATGACAAAATAAATAAATAAATATATACAGTTATTTTGCAATGGTAGTGTCAGAAAAGGTCCTTACAGTAATTAACCCTTTCGTTGCAACCGCTGCCTGCAGGCTCACGTCTGGGGTGCGCTACGCGCCTCGGTGTACTGTATTTGTATTTTTCACGTTCCATTCAAAACTCCCGCGGCTACATGGGGTTCACATCAGCTTCCTCAGGGCTCTTGTAAACAGATGCCATCTTTAAAAGAAATTGTGGTTCATATTCCCGGGTGTGAGAGCCTCAGTAGTGAGTGAGCAACCAAGGCCGGTGCACGCAGCATGAGCTCACAGCGCTGCTGTTCAGCTTGTAACCACAGCATCGCCTAATAATGTCAAAATATATATATAACTTGTATTATTTAGCCATGATAGTATTACAGAAGACCCTGAGTGTGATAATGACTGTACAATGTTCAAATATTAGTGATTCAATGCTGTTCACAATGTTCACAGTGCTAACCACTGCACCACAGCATTATTTCGTCCATCTAGGAATCTTCAAACAACTTCTTGGGTTCCTTTACAAAATAAACTTGTGGTCAATTATGTATTTACAGGATTTAGTGACCAGTATTGTGATAACAGCAGGATTGTGGTGATAATAAGCACTGTGCGTAGTATTGTGGGAGGAGTAATTGTGGTGAGGGAGCGAGGGAGAGAATCGAGGTAGCCTCACTGTGTGGCAGCCACTCTTGTTTTACTCATCATACTAGCTTAGTGGTTCACTATGGTGAACACATTTGTACATGGGTATATACAATGTGTATATATAGTGTAGTAGCAGCAACAGGAGTATGTTGGGAGGAGCTATTTTGGTGAGGGAGGTGACGTAATCGAAGCGTTGTCTGCTGGCTGCTGTGTGATTTCTCATGCAGTGTATGGTGGCCACTGTAAAGTTTGAACACAATACCGGCTTACCTGCAGAGTTCTGGTGAATAAAACATGTAGATAGGTATACATAACATGTGTAAATAGGGTAATACAAACAATAACAGTATGGTGGGAGGAGCAATGTTGGCGAGTAAGATGTTGGAGGAATGAGGGAGAGACTGGATGTTGGAGGAGTGAGGGTGTGGCAGCTAATACTCACGGAGTTCTGAGTGTGTTGATGGTGAATGTATATAGTGTGTAAATAGACTGTATATATACATAAATTAGCATAATACAATGGAAATATGTTTTGGATATGTGTACACATTCATGCACGTAACACAGTGTCTTCGGACAGTACGGATGTTCTACTGCCATAATATAGTGTACGTAACGTGTTCATTATACATAGGAATTGGCACGTAAAAAGTACAGGCATACCTCATTTAAGCACTTAATTGGTTCCTGGAGACGCCTCGTATTCCGAAAACTCGTATTCTGAGCTGAATTTCCCCTAAGAAATAATGGAATGAATTAATCCGTTCCTGACTACCCCAAAAACCCCATATCAA
>WNGS01163002.1:3406939-3420629 GCA_020271785.1 Procambarus virginalis | reverse complement strand
GCGAATATGCGCAATCAAAAGCAAAATCTACTGCCAGTATTGGACCTATTCGGACAAGTGAAGGTTCATACACGGAGGATGACAAAGAAATTAGTGACATCCTAAAAAAGCAGTATGAGGAGCCATGTTTAGCAACCCAATAAACAACATGAAAGTAGAAGATCCAGACAATTTCTTTATGCGGATATCCAAACCCCTGTAAATATAACTGATATCAACACGAGCGCACTAAATTTTGAAAGGGAAATTGAAAACATGCCCATGCACTCTGCCCCAGGTCCAGACTCATGGAATTCAATATTTATAAAGAAATGCAAAGCTCCGGTAGCACAGGCATCTAGTATAGTGTGGAGGAAGAAGAGCTTGGACACGGGGGAGTTACCAGATGCATTAAAAGTAGCAACCATAGCCCCTCTACACAAGGGAGGGGAGCAAGCATTGGCAAAGAATTATAGACCAGTTTGCACTAACATCGCACATAATAAAAAGTATTTGAGGATGTGATTAGGAGTCAGGTCACCAATTTCATGGAGACCAATGACCTTTCACAACCCAGGCCAACATGGATTTCGAGCGGGAAGAGCGTGCCTCTCAAAGCTACTTGAGCACTACGATAAAGTCACTGAGGGCATTAGAAGAAAAAAAGAATGCTGATGTGATCTACAACACGGACTTCGCAAAGGCTTCGATAAATGTGACCATTGGCGTGATAGCACACAAAATGAGTCAATGGGAATAACCGGTAAAGTAGGACGCTGGATACTCAGTTTTCTGTCAAATAGGACTCAGCGAGTAACGATAAACCATATATAACATCTAGTCCAAGTGCAGTTAAAAGCTCTGTACCTCAGGGTACAGTCCTTGCACCGCTGCTTTTCCCTATTCTCATATCGAATAGACAAAAATACAAGTCACAGCTTCGTATCATCCTTGCAGACGACACAAAAATCAATATGAAAATTAACCTGGGCTGAAGACATTGAAAAACTTCAAGCTGATATTATTAAAGTTTTCGCTTGGGCATCAGAAAATAATATGATGTTTAACACTTTCACGTCCCACAGACGACGCTCGAGTCACTCATTTTTCACCCGTTACATTCGCCGACGACGCCACTGCGTCACTCATTAAAATATTTGTTAAAAATTTAAATTTTATCAGATCAATATGGTAGTGTTTTAAATTGAGCGCCTTTAAATTGCGCACCATTTAGCACCCATAGGTCACTTGAGCAGGGCATATATTTATCTCTTGAATGCACCTCAAGCGGCATTGGAAAAGAAAATATTTCTATAAATCCAATTCTTATCCGATCGACTTGGGGATAATTTTAGCATGTTTACCATTAAATTTTCGTTTTTTCTAATAGTCACATAGCCTATTATTGAAATCGGAGTTAGCTTGTATCTTCGTGGTTAAAATGTTGACATGACCAGTGTAATCAACGAAGTTTTTATTTGGTGCTGGTCACACGCATCCTTGTGTAACATTTTATACACATGTTCTTCTAGAACATTCTATTGCGAACCTATTGGTATAAAAATTAAGTATGTACATCGAAAATTGACGTCAGGACAGTGAAAAGAATACGACTTTTCAAAAGGTGTTTCGCCTGTTATCGCCGATCTGCCGTCAGCTAGAGGTAATACTTCAGCCACTTTCCCCACTCTTGCTGGTGAGCCGCGAACATGATTCTACATTTATGCATATGTCCGTGAAGGGAATTTTATTGCGGTCACAAGGATACCAAAAAAAAACACGAATAAAAATTAGGGGTTGGCAAACATAAAACATCGTAAAAATTCATGCCCGGTTTGACGCTGACGGCTAACGAACGCCGCATTTTTCTTATTCAGTGTGGTTCTCAGGTTGCATTTTGTTGACAATTATGTATATATTACTCTCAGAGCATTCTCTCGCGTAACACAATGATACCAATTAAATACATACCGCGAAAATTAACCTCGCCACCCTGAAAAGATTATAAACTTTTTTTTTGCTGACGCGCCGTAGGCCCACCGTCGGGAAGACTTAGGGGATACTTTGGGCCTATTCACTAGGAACACGAAAGTGTTTCACAGTGACAAATTTCAGGTACTCAGGTACGGTAAGAATGAGGACCTTAAACATAATACAGGGTACAAAACACAATCAAATGTGCCCATAGTAGGAAAACAACATGTAAGGATTTGGACATAATGATGTCTGACGACCTAACGTTTAGGGAGATAACCAAGCAAATATTGCGACAGCCAGAAAAATGATATGGATGGATTACGAGAACTTTTTTTTCAAATCCAGGGATCCCATCACAATGCTTGTACTCTTCAAGTCACTGTGCTGTCCCGTCTTGAGTACTGTTCAGTACTCACTTCCCCCTTCAGAGCAGAGAGGTTGCTGAAATAGAGGCAATAAAGAGACATATACAGCAGTTATAGACGCGATAAAGCACCTAAATTAGTGGGATCGTCTCAAAGCTCTCCAAATGTACTCCACTAGAAAGAGACGAGAGAGATATCAAATAATATACACCTGGAAGATACTGGGAGGGCCAGGTCCCCAAATCACACAGTAAAATAACAACGTACTGGAGTGAACGATATGGAAGAAACTGCAGAATAGAACCAGTGAAGAGCAGGGGTGTCCATAGGCACAATCAGAGAAAACTGTATAAACATCAGAGGTCCGCGGTTGCTCAACGTCCTCCCAGCAAGCATAAGAAATATTGCCGGAACAACCGTGACATCTTCAAGAGAACTGATTATGCCTCAAGAGAAGTCCGGACCAGACCGGCTGTGGTGGGTATAGTGGGCCTGCGGGCCGCTCCAAGCAACAGCCTGGTGACCAACTCTCACAAGTCAAGCCTGGCCTCGGGCCTGGGCTTGGGAAGTAGAAGAACTCCCAGAACCCCATCAACCAGGTATCAACCAGGGCGGCAGGCCGGCTTCTGCTCTGCTGGAGGACAACTGGATGACTGTTTTTTGCGTTGTTCGGGGTGGGGGCCGGTTTTGGTTTTGCTACCTGTGTTCTCTGTGTAATTACCTAAGTGTAATTACCTAAGTGTAGTTACAGGATGAGAGCTACGCTCGTGGTGTCCCGTCTTCCCAGCACTCTTTGTCATATAACGCTTTGAAACTACTGACGGTCTTGGCCTCCACCACCTTCTCCCCTAACTTGTTCCAACCGTCTACCACTCTGTTTGCGAAAGTGAATTTTCTTATATTTCTTCGGCATCTGTGTTTAGCTAGTTTATATCTATGACCTCTTGTTCTTAAAGTTCCAGGTCTCAGGAAATCTTCCCTATCGATTTTATCAATTCCTGTTACTATTTTATATGTAGTGATCATATCACCTCTTTTTCTTCTGTCTTCTAGTTTTGGCATATTTAATGCCTCTAACCTCTCCTCGTAGCTCTTGCCCTTCAGTTCTGGGAGCCACTTAGTAGCATGTCTTTGCACCTTTTCCAGTTTGTTGATGTGCTTCTTAAGATATGGGCACCACACAACCGCTGCATATTCTAGCTTTGGCCTAACAAAAGTCGTGAACAATTTCTTTAGTATATCGCCATCCATGTATTTAAACGCAATTCTGAAGTTGGAAAGCGTGGCATAGGCTCCTCGCACAATATTCTTTATGTGGTCCTCAGGTGATAGTTTTCTATCTAGAACCACCCCTAGATCTCTTTCTTTATCAGAATTCTTTAAAGATTTCTCACATAATATATAGGTTGTGTGGGGTCTATGTTCTCCTATTCCACATTCCATAACATGGCATTTATTAACATTGAATTCCATTTGCCAAGTGGCGCTCCATGTACTTATTTTGTCCAGGTCATCTTGAAGGGCATGACAATCATCTAAGTTTCTTATCCTTCCTGTTATCTTAGCATCATCAGCAAACATGTTCATATAATTCTGTATACCAACTGGTAGATCATTTATGTAGACAATAAACATCACTGGTGCAAGAACTGAACCCTGTGGTACTCCGCTTGTGACATTTCTCCAGTCCGATACATTGCCTCTGATCACTGCCCTCATTTTTCTATCAGTCAGAAAATTTTTCATCCATGTTAGAAGCTTACCTGTCACCCCTCCAATATTTTCCAGTTTCCAGAACAACCTCTTATGTGGAATTCTGTCAAAAGCCTTTTTTAGGTCCAGATAGATGCAGTCAACCCAACCATCTCTTTCCTGTAATATCTCTGTTGCTCGGTCATAGAAACTGAGTAAATTCGATACACAGGATCTTCCAGATCGAAAACCATACTGTCTGTCTGATATTATATCATTTCTCTCCAGGTGTTCTACCCATTTAGTTTTAATTATTTTTTCCAATATTTTGACTATTACACTTGTCAATGATACCGGTCTATAGTTAAGGGGGTCTTCCCTGCTTCCACTTTTGTAGATTGGAACTATGTTAGCCTTTTTCCACACATCAGCTACAACTCCTGTAAACAGGGATGCCTGAAAATCAGTTGAAGAGGAATGCTGAGCTCAGGTGCACATTCTCTCAGAACCCATGGCAAAACTCCATCTGGACCAACTGCTTTGTTCTTATTTAGCTCCTTGAGCATTTTTTCCACTTCGTCTCTAGACACCTCTATGTGCTCTATGTTGTTCTCTGGAATTCTTATGGTATCTGGTTCCCTGAAGATTTCATTTTGTACAAACACACTTTGGAACTTTTCGTTTAATGTTTCACACATTTCCTTTTCATTTTCCGTGAATCTATTTCCCATTTTCAACCTCTGAATATTATCCTTTACCTGCAATTTGTTGTTTTATGAATTTATAGAATAGACCTGGTTCTGTATTACATTTGTCTGCAATCCCTTTTTCAAAATTTCTTTCTGCCTCTCTCCTCACTGGCGTGTAGTTGTTTCTCGCATCTTTGTATCGCTGGTATGTTTGGGGCGGGGCCGGTGCTTGTCACCCTGAGGGACTCCTGGGACTCCCCAATCATCTGCCTGACTGTGCTTTTATTTGCCCTATGGCATATTAGTTTATAGTGATTGGCGTCACTCGTTTTGCGATTTGGCTTGGCGTTCCACCTTTCCAGGCTTCGCGATTCACCCTTAACAGGTACGCCGGGACGCATCCGATCCCATGATCGTCGTCGCTCCTAAATCAACAACAACAATTCTCGTCTTAAGATATTCATTTTGGTATCAATGTGTTTGCAATAGAATTCTCTAGAGGAGTAAATGCATATTAACTCCAAAAGCCCGGCATACCACCTGCAGCAAACAGAGAAAGTGCGAGCGAGTGACCCGGGAGTGCGCAAGAGTGATAAAATGTGTACAGTACACTCTTTTCACTTTGGTCACCTCAATTTTCATCCTAGGTCTTTCATTTTGGTATCAATGGGTTTGCAATAGAATTCTCTAGAGGAGTATATGCATATTAAATAAAATACCTGGTCATGCTCCACCTGCTGACAAGTTGAAGACGGGCCAAGTGTTACACCCACGAGGGAGCGCCCTAAGCCCACCTGCTACACCCCCAATTCCTACCCACAAATGTTTAGTATATTTTCCGGTTGCTAACATCAATTTTCGTGTTACAGCGCTCATTTTGGTATCAAAAAATGTAATAGAATGCTTTAGATGGATACATGCATATAAGGGCAAATTGAAGAACAATACAGTATTGCAAATACAATACAATAAAGTATAAACAACAATATATAAAATATATAAAAAGCTAAAACTTTTTGTACTTAACAATTCAGTGTTGTTTGTGGAGCATGACATGGGTTGGACATTAGTTTTATCCACTCCACCTGCAGCAGGAAAAAGTTTCCTGAAGGGTGAACCCTTCAGGAAAATAGCCGAAATGTTCACACGTTCGAGACGCTAAGGGTGGCGACACCAGTTACAGCAGTGGAGTGTAAACAGTAGGCCTATGGCGTGGGCCGAACCGCATCGGTGCCACATGGCCTACCAAAGGTGGCGAGCGGTGTTTTGGCGCGCAGTTTAAAATCAGTCCCCAGTCCCCCAAAAATCGGATAAAAACATGATTTTTGGCAAATATTTTAATGGAGGACTCGATGCCGAGTCCTTACCGGACTCCTCTACTTAACCCTCAAACCGCTTGGGGTCCAAATGGAATTAACACCCACAGGCGCAACAAAAAAAAAATTAAATTTTTTTTCTTTTAATCTCTTTGTGTGTGTTCCCTGAGCACGAGAAAAAATAATAAAAAAATTTAATTGCACTTACCGTTGACGGAAATGAGCCGAGAAGATCGTCGATGACGTCACGCCTGATCTTTGCTGGATCGCTGTGTGCTCGGGGTGAGTCAGGTGCGACGGAGGAGGAGTGCGAGTTGCCGTAAATTTATTTTCGTGTTATTATTTACAGTATCTGGCGTATTTTACACGCATTTTTTTCACTGGTGATGTTCTCACAAGATGATTTATAAACATAAAACTGTTGTCAATGTATATTGTGTCCACATATTAGTGTTACAAGTATTTGCACAAAAATGTCTTATTTCACAATAAAATATACAATTTCTTATGATTTATTTCCACTATATACACTCGCTTATTCTGTATTTACATGTTTTGGCACCAGTCTTGGACATTTAGAAGTCATCAAGACTGTGATACTCATTGAAACATCGGATATGGCACAGAGGGACCTGACACGCTGTGCACCAAGTCATCACCATTTTTCTTTTCTGTTCCCTCTTGGTTGTTGACCAGCATACTACACACGCACGCTGGCCTACTGCACGCTTTCCAGTTGGGAGTAAAAACCTGAGATTGTGTGTCAAAAAGGCATCCCTGTAAGCGAGCATGGTGCAATACCGGGTTCAGAATGGGCCTCTGTACACCAGGAATTACTTTGCCAAACTTCTGTAGTAATTGTGTTACTACAGTAAAATTGAATGCACGGAAATTACATTTACCACCTGTTTTGACAAGATACATATTGTAACTGTTCAGCATTGTTACGTCAACAAAGTGGAAAAACATTTTCTTGGTCCACTTCGCTGTTTTCCGTACACACTCCACTGCCCCCACCATCATATCACATTTATCCACCAAACACATGTTGATGTTATAGTCCAAGACACAATCTGGCTTATAGATTAGTTCTCTGGTGGTTCTGTTCACCTTGCTACTGTCCAGCATTGTTCCAGCGTGAATGGTGGTCAACATGTTCACTTCACGCCTGTCTTTCCACCGCACTGAACGTATTCCACCTGTTTTTCTGAGCTCATAATCACCAACCTGCATAGCACCTGGAAACACTGGCATTTCCCTTCGTTTTGCCTTCACTGTGCCACACACTCCAGTTCTATTATTAAGCAAGAACCTAGTTAGCAAGGGACTGGTATAATAGTTATCTGTGTATAATATGTGGCCCTTGTTTAGATATGGTGCAAGCAGTGACTTCACAACACTACCTGAGAAGCCATGTTGGTTATTAGCAGGAATGTCTACATTTGTACCCGTATACATTATCATATGCAACACAATTCCTGTTTCACAGTCATAGAGTACAAAGAATTTCAATCCAAATCGGTGGCATTTGGAGGGAATATACTGCTTGAAGGCAAGACGTCCTTTGAAAAGCACAAGGGATTCGTCAATCACAAGCTTCTGAGCTGGTACGTAGAAATCCCTGTACTTTCCGATAAGTTCATTCAGGACGTGCCTTGTCTTCCAAAGCCTATCATCATCATTCCGGTCTTCATCATTTGCAAAGTGAAGACACCTGAGGATTATCGCAAATCGGTTTCGAGACATATTTGCCGAACATTGGTGTTGGAACAGTATGGTCTTTGCTCCAATAATGGTCGATTACGTGTTTGACACAATGTTTCATCAACATACACAGTGCCAAAAACACATACATTTCACCTACAGTTGTATCTTTCCATCACTGCAAACGTGAATACATCGGATAACTCCTCCTCATCAATGAGATCACTCGCATATTTGTTCGTCTCATGAACAAGATGTTCCATTAGTGGCTCATCAAAATACAGTGAAACCTCTATTAACGAGTTTAATCCGTTCTGGCACCGAGCTCGTTACCTGGAAAACTCGTCTTTGGAAGCAAATTTCCCCATTTAAAATAAAGGAAATAAATTTAATCTGTTCCACTCCCAAAAACATCCATACTGTACTTGTATGACATTTTTTAATGTAAATATAATACAGCACATGTAATTATAAATGTTTTGTTGTACTGTTTTAATGTTTACCTTATGAAGAGTCGTTGCTGGCTTGAGGGAGACGATGGGGAGGTGGGATGGAGGAGAGGGGTTATGGTGTGGAAGGAGAATCCACCTCTGAGTCAGGTGGGCTCTCTCTTCTTGGGATTTTCACCCCACTGGGACCAGGTTGTGGTTCACTATCACTGGCTCTTCTTTTCTCTACTTTTGGAAAGAACTTTTCTATTGACAATTGCTTTTGTCTTTGTTTTAGGATGTCCCTAAAACGAGACAGCAAATTGTCATTAAACATGTTCACACACCGGGTTGTCACTGCTTGATCAGAGTGATGTCAGTGGAAGAGGCAGCATCCTCCCTTACCTCCTCATTCCCTTACTAATGGTGTAAATTGTTGATGAGGACCTGCCATACTCCCTTGTGAGATCAGTCACACAGACACCACACTCATGCTTTGCTATAATTTCCTTCTTCATATCCACAGTAATTGTATCTTTCTTCCTCTTGACAACACTATCTTTAGCAAGCAGCTTCTTTGAAGACATTGTGTGTTACAAATTGTAGTCGCAAAACCACTAAAAACCCAAAGAAAAGAGCAAATAAATCCAGAGGGATGCTTGTCGTGTGAGATACAACAACAACACTGGCGTCGGAGGCGTCCGAGAATTTGCGAGAACCCGCGAGACGCTAGGAAGCAGCACGTGGTTTCGCTCGTTAATAGAGGCGAGCTCGTCAATAGAGACAAATTTGCTGCGAGTGGCTTGCTCGTTACTGGAAAAACTCGTTAATAGAGCCACTCGTTAATTGAGGTTCCACTGTATGCAGTAAAATAGTCCATTTCACACATATCTGCACTTTTATCAGGGAAAATGTCTATAATTCCAACATCCGAATTATCAAAGACAAGAATTTGTGGAACAAAATCTGTCCCATCACTCCACACAAAAGCACCGGGTGTCTTTCGAGAGCCAATAGCGGCACCACAGCGAGGAAACCGTGGACCAGGTGCTGAAGCAGGTCTAGGAACAGTAGGGGCGGGCAGGGACGGTGATGGAAAATTCCTCGATGTTGAGGGTCTTTGTTCAAATGGTGCCATGCGGTGCCGCATGGCTTGGCCAGATGCTGCTGACTCGACAAATTGTCGCTTGGCAACATCACACACTCCTCCACTTGCACTAGCGAAACTATTTTCCGATTCTAAGTCACTAAAACTGGAAAATGATTCACCTTCTTCAGAATCATCGAGGAAAACATCAATATCTTGCAAGGGAGCACATGAACTGTGTGGTCTTGCACAAATTGGGGTCGAGTGAGGGCACGGAGACATGGGCATGATGCTAGGCCTAGCCCTGGTGGAGCCAGCATGTTCACACTCGTCGACGGTCGTATCCACCTCTGAGGGCTGTGTGTAGTCATGATCAAAGTCTGAGTCGTCAATATCAGACTCATCACCATCCGGGAACAAATTACGAGTAATTTCGTCCTCGGTCAGAGGTCGCGAGGAACGCCTCGCTGAGCGGGGTCGGTCGTTGGAACTTGATGCGCTCGCCATGGTGTCCGCCGGGTAACTGAGGCCTGTACACAATGGGGACCCACGCTGGATTTTTTTTCCCAGGCGGGGTTTGTTTATGGTCGGTTGAGGCTCGCCGATGACTACCCCTATCCCACGCGGGGCGTTTAAATTATAGCACTAGACACGAAATCATATATCAATGATATGCGCGGTTTCGGTTTTGTCACTGATATCATATACTGTATATATGATATGCGTGGTTTGAGGGTTAATGGAGGACTCAATGCCGAGTTGTCGCCGAGCGAAAGTGTTAAGAAACATGGAGCAGCCTACCTGACAAACACCAAACAAACCTTTTGCAATAAAAAAAATTAAAAAAATTAAACCAATTTGAAAAACAGACACATGTCATAACGTTTGTTCAGTATATGTCAGGTAGGATGCTCCATTATTTTAAAAATAAATATCATATTGATGTTTTTCGGCAGTGGAACGGATTATTTTTATTTCCAATATGTCAAATGGGGAAATTCGTTTTGAAAGACGAGTATTTCACATGACGAGCATGGCGCCAGAACTGATTAAATTCGTTATTCGAGGTACCACTGTACTCACCTAATTGTGCTTGCGGGGGTTGAGCTCTGGCTCTTTGGTCCCGCCTCTCAACCGTCAATCAACAGGTGTACAGATTCCTGAGCCTATTGGGCTCTATCATATCTACACTTGAAACTGTGTATGGAGTCAGCCTCCACCACATTACTTCCTAATGCATTTTATTTGTCAACCACTCTGACACTAAAAAAGTTATTTGTAATATCTCTGTGGCTCATTTGGGCACTCGGTTTCCACCTGTGTCCCCTTGTGCGTGAGCCCCTTGTGTTTAATAACCTGTCTTTATCTACCCTGTCGATTCCCTTGAGAATGTTGAATGTGGTGATCATGTCCCCCCTAACTCTTCTGTCTTCCAATGAAGTGAGGTTTAATTCCTGTAGTCTCTCCTCGTAGCTCATACCTCTCAGCTCAGGTACTAGTCCGGTGGCAAACCTTTGAACCTTTTCCAGTTTAGTCTTATGCTTGACTAGATATGGATTCCATGCTGTAGCCGCATACTCTAGGATTGGTCTGACATATGTGGTATATAATGTTCTGAAAGATTCCTTACACAAGTTTCTAAAGGCCGTTCTTATGTTAGCCAACCTGGCATGTGCCGCTGATGTTACCCTCTTGATATGAGCTTCAGGGGACAGGTCTGGCGTGATATCAACCCCCAGGTCTTTCTCTCTCTCTGACTCCTGAAATATTTCATCTCCCAAATGATACCTTGTATCTGGTCTCCTGCTTCCTACCCCTATCTTCATTACATTGCATTTGCTTGGGCTAAACTCTTAACAACCATTTGTTTGATCATTCCTGCAGCTTGTCCAGGTCTTCTTGAAGCCTCGAGCTGTCCTCCTCTGTCTTAATCCTTCTCATAATCTTGGTGTCGTCAGCAAACATTGAGAGGAATGAGTCTATACCCTCTGGGAGATCATTTACGTATATCAGAAACAGGATAGGTCCGAGTACAGAGCCCCGTGGGACTCCACTGGTGACTTCACGCCAATCTGAGGTCTCACCCCTCACTGTAACTCTCTGCTTCCTATTGCTTAGGTACTCCCTTATCCACTGGAGCGCCCTACCAGTTACTCCTGCCTGTTTCTCCAGCTTATGCATCAGCCTTTTATGGGGTACTGTGTCAAAGGCTTTCCGACAGTCCAAAATGTGTGTGTAATTACCTAAGTGTAATTACCTAAGTGTAGTTACAGGATGAGAGCTACGCTCGTGGTGTCCCGTCTTCCCAGCACTCTTTGTCATATAACGCTTTGAAACTACTGACGGTCTTGGCCTCCACCACCTTCTCCCCCAACTTGTTCCAACCGTCTACCACTCTGTTTGCGAAAGTGAATTTTCTTATATTTCTTCGGCATCTGTGTTTAGCCAGTTTATATCTATGACCTCTTGTTCTTGAAGTTCCAGGTCTCAGGAATCTTCCTGTCGATTTTATCAATTCCTGTTACTATTTTGTATGTAGTGATCATATCACCTCTTTTTCTTCTGTCTTCTAGTTTTGGCATATTTAATGCTTCTAACCTTTCCTCGTAGCTCTTACCCTTCAGTTCTGGGAGCCACTTAGTAGCATGTCTTTGCACCTTTTCCAGTTTGTTGATGTGCTTCTTAAGATATGGGCACCAAACAACAGCTGCATATTCTAGCTTTGGCCTAACAAAAGTCATGAACAATTTCTTTAGTATATCCCCATCCATGTATTTAAAAGCAATTCTGAAGTTAGAAAGCATAGCATAGGCTCCTTGCACAATATTCTTTATGTGGTCTTCAGGTGATAGTTTTCTATCTAGAACCACCCCTAGATCTCTTTCTTTATCAGAGTTCTTTAAAGATTTCTCACATAATATATAGGTTGTGTGGGGTCTATGTTCTCCTATTCCACATTCCATAACATGACATTTATTAACATTAAATTCCATTTGCCAAGTGGTGCTCCATATACTTATTTTATCCAGGTCTTCTTGAAGGGCATGACAATCATCTAAATTTCTTATCCTTCCTATTATCTTAGCATCATCAGCAAACATGTTCATATAATTCTGTATACCAACTGGTAGATCATTTATGTAGACAATAAACATCACTGGTGCAAGAACTGAACCCTGTGGTACTCCACTTGTGACATTTCTCCAGTCCGATACATTGCCTCTGATCACAGCCCTCATTTTTCTATCAGTCAGAAAGTTTTTCATCCATGTTAGAAGCGTACCTGTCACTCCTCCAATATTTTCCAGTTTCCAGAACAACCTCTTATGTGGAACTCTGTCGAAAGCCTTTTTTAGGTCCAGATAGATGCAGTCAGCCCAACCATCTCTTTCCTGTAATATCTCTGTTGCTCGATCATAAAAACTGAGTAAATTCGATACACAGGATCTACCAGATCGAAAACCATACTGTCTGTCTGATATTATATCATTTCTCTCCAGGTGTGCTACCCATTTAGTTTTGATTATTTTTTCCAATATTTTGACTATTACACTTGTCAATGATACCGGTCTATAATTAAGGGGGTCTTCCCTGCTTCCACTCTTGTAAATTGGAACTATGTTAGCCTTTTTCCACACATCAGCTACAACTCCTGTAAACAGGGATGCCTGAAAGATCAGTTGAAGAGGGATGCTGAGCTCAGGTGCACATTCTCTCAGAACCCATGGTGAAACTCCATCTGGACCAACTGCTTTGTTCTTATTTAGCTCTTTGAGCATTTTTTCCACTTCGTCTCTAGACACCTCTATGTGCTCTATGTTGTTCTCTGGAATTCTTATTGTATCTGGTTCCCTGAAGATTTCATTTTGTACAAACACACTTTGGAACTTTTCGTTTAATGTTTCACACATTTCCTTTTCATTTTCCGTGAATCTATTTCCCATTTTCAACCTCTGAATATTATCCTTTACCTGCAATTTGTTGTTTATGAATTTATAGAATAGACCTGGTTCTGTTTTACATTTGTCTGCAATCCCTTTTTCAAAATTTCTTTCTGCCTCTCTCCTCACTGCCGTGTAGTTGTTTCTCGCATCTTTGTATCGCTGGTATGATTGGGGGTTTGGCCTCTTCCTGTATTGATTCCATTTTTGCGTCTTTTGGTCTCTGGCCCTCTCGCACTTTCTGTCGAACCAATCCTGTTTCCTAGTTCTGCTTCTCTGTTTTGGTATAAATTTTTTTGTGCCTTTATCATATATTTCACAAAACTTGACATACATCTCATTCACTTCCTTGTCTAGCAACAAGTCTGTTGCTAGTGTGTGTGTGTGTGTGTGTGTGTGTGTAATTACCTAAGTGTAATTACCTAAGTGTAGTTACAGGATGAGAGCTACGCTCGTGGTGTCCCGTCTTCAGCACTCTTTGTCATATAACGCTTTGAAACTACTGACGGTTT
>WNGS01163002.1:3388409-3402596 GCA_020271785.1 Procambarus virginalis | reverse complement strand
AGATGTACAGTTATGGTGAACAAAACATGTAAATACTTATATTAACGTCTGTATATAAAAGCAAAAACAGTATGGTGAGTGGAAATGGTGGCAAGTCAGGTGAGGTGAGGGAGGGAGTGGCAGCCAGTGGCGGGCTGCCACTGCCACTCAGCATACCAACTTAGTGGTTCGTTATGGTGAACCCTAATGTAGATACTTATATATATAGCGTCTGTATATAGTGAATAAAAGCAAAAACAGTATTGTGGGAGGAGAATGTGGGTGAGTCAGATGACTTAGGGAGGGCGTGAGTGGCTGGCTGGTACACAGCGGTCACTCCTCGTTACTTTTTGATTCATAATAGCAACTTAGTGGTTCGTTATGGTGAACAAAACATGCAGATACTTATACATAACCTGTGTATATAGTGTAACAACCGACAACGTATTTGTTCACTGTTTGATGAACATAATTGAATCAACATAAGCACACCATATTTTTGAGTACAGCCATGATTCACTCATTTCATTATAAAATATACACTACACACTATTGAATAATATTACAGCAAAAAAACTACGAAAAATCAATCAGAGACATTGAATAATTAGGCAATTATCTCTTTGTGGCAACTCCGGCCTGACAGCTGGCGATCAACAGACCGCCTGGGACGCATGCTGAGTGAGCGCCTGTTTTTGTGCCAGACTTCCCTGCCCTTAGCGGCCAATATATTCAACTTACGATTTTTTCATTATTTTTCCTGTGATCAGTGAACACAAATTAACAGGTTAGGAAGAAAAAATATTTTTTTTTTTTTTTTTGTATGCGCCTGTGGGTGTCAAATGGTATATAGCTATGCACCATTTAAGGGTTAATGTAGCTACCAAGATGTGGTAACTTCAATTGTCTAGGACTGAAAGAGAGAGTTTCACCCTCATAGGCCTTAGCAAAAGAATAATACAATATAGTAGTGTGATTCTAAACAAAAAATTTTCTAAGTTGAAGAAAGCTTTATGGAGATAATGGGAAATTATGAAGTACAGTACAAACTTTGGGTTTTCCCACTTGCTCTCCTTCTCCCTGAAAATACTTGCTTTCTCTTCAGAACTGGAGAGTACTGAAATAGAAGGCATGGCATGGCCATTTACCACATAACATAATAGAAGTAGGATCCATTGATGGTTTCAAGGGTAGGTTAAACATATATATATGAATAAGATTGGGTGGATATAAATAGGAGCTGCATCATATGGGCCAATAGGCCTTCAGTTACCTTCATACTGTATGTTCTTATTTATTTCTCGAAGCATTAGTAATGGGACACCTGATGTTGTTCTTCAGCTATATAGTTCTTGCTCTTACTGGACCCCATTTGGAATGTGCAGTTCAGTTTTGGTTGCCATACAGTTGACTGGATATAAGTTCACTAGAACGCGTCTAGCGTGGGATGACGGAGTTAGTCCTTGGGTTGGAAACCTGTCATATGGGGGGGGGGGGAAGTAACAAAGCTTGGTTTGCATTCTCTGGAAAGGCGAGGAGTTGGGGTTGGCATGGTAGGGTGCGGTGGATGAATGGGAATAACAAGGGGGGATGTTTATGGGGTATTAAAAGTATCAACACAAAATAGAAGACAAAACAATGGGTATAAATTGGATAAGCACAAATTACTTGAAAAACACAAATTAATGAGTCGCAACATGGTTTTACAAACGGCCATTCATGTTTAACAAATTTGCTATCTTTTATTCCAGCATAGTTGAGGCAGTTGATAGTGGTAAGGATTGTGATGTTGTGTACCTTGACTTTAGCAAAGCTTTTGATACAGTGCCACATGAAAGACTTATTAAAAAAATAGAGGCTCATGGTATTGGAGATGCTATATTAAGTTGGATTAGGGCATGGCTATTCCAAAGGAAACAGAGAGTTAGTATAAATGGGGTTAAGTCAGAGTGGGAAAATGTTGTAAGTGGAGTGACTCAGGGCTCTGTCCTGGGACCTCTGTTGTTTATAATATATATCAATGATTTAGATTCGGGTTTGAGTAGCAACATTTGCAAATTTGCCGATGATACAAAAATCGACAGGGGAATTATCACGGAAGAAGACTCGCTATCACTTCAAGTTGATCTAAATAGGGTTTTGAAATGGTCAAAGGAATGGCAGATGCAGTTTAATGCTGATAAATGTAAAGTTTGAGGCTAGGTAATGATGATAGAGTTACAAGATACGAGCTAGATGGTGTTGAGATTGCGAAGTCGAATTGCGAAAGGGATCTGGGAGTTATGATAAGTAAGAATTTAAAACAAAAGGATCAATGCATGAATGTTCGTAATAAGGCAAATAGGACACTGGGATTTATTAATCGAAGCGTTAGTAACAAGACACCTGGTGTGGTTCTTCAGCTATATCTTGCTCTGGTTAGGCCCCATTTAGATTATGCAGTTCAGTTTTGGTCGCCTTACTATAGAATGGATATAAATTCACTTGAATGTGTCCAGCGTAGGATGACTGAGTTAATTCCCCAAATTAGAAACCTTTCATATGAAGAAAGATTAACAAAGCTTAAATTGCATTCACTGGAAAGGCGAAGAGTTAGGGGTGACATGATAGAGGTTTACAAGTGGATGAATGGACATAACAAAGGAGATATTAATAGGGTATTAAAAGTATCAACACAAGACAGAACACGAAACAATGGGTATAACCCTCGCTTGAAACAATCAAGGGATCCCACCTCCACCACATTACCGGTAATTTGTTCCACAAATCAACAACCCTGTTACCGAACCAGTATTACCCAAGTCTTTCCTAAATCTAAACTTATCCAATTTATACCCATTGTTTCGTGTTCTGTCTTGTGTTGATACTTTTAATACCTATTAATATCCCTTTGTTATGTCCATTTATCCACATGTAAACTGACCCTTAGCCTGACCCTTTAAACACTGTTCACGTCCATTAATGTTTTTCATTATACAAATTATGAGAATTGGATTCTGCATATACAGTAATTACAAAGATTTTATATTCTTATAAATGATGGATCTTGTTGTTATACATACAAAAAATTATTAATTATAATCGTTTTGTAGCATGTGGCACTATCATGCCCAAATATGTTTATTAAAAATAGGTATTAAGTTTGAGACTATTTTTGGTATTTTTCTTCAATCATCCATATTCATTAAAGTTTTTCCTTAAAAAAAAATCAGTAAAATTAGGGCTTACTCATCTAAATTTGAGGAACCGATATCAGTACTAGAATTCAATTAATCTGAAGTTCTGAATACAAAGGAAATATTTAGAATTTAAACAAAAATAGTTAAACGAATAGTTAAAAAAAAAGAGCAACTAATTTTTGTTTCAATATTTTAGAATTGCACACTCTTAAAATTTAAAACAACTTTTTATTTAGGTATTACAAAAAATACTTTTAAAAATGGTTTAAACAATAATAAATAAGTAAATACAATTCCTACTAAAATTGTTCAGGACCCCTTAAAGGTTTGTAACGTACGGTTATGTTACGTTGTTGGGTTGATTAGATACACAGTGTTTAGTGAGTTTCATATTTATTTAGTAGTCCTGGATACAGCAGTGTCGTAGACGTTGAGACGAAACTGGAGCAGAGCAGAGAGCTGAGTGAGGCGGAGTCGTGGAGCTCTATGCGGGAGAGCGTGGCGGCTCGATTGAGAATTGCGAGTGTCTGAACTCGGGGAGCGAGAAGCGTTGTAGCTGGATGCGGTCGTAGTCTGCTGTCTGCTCTGTGTCGAAGCTGTAGCGTTTTGGGTCGACTAGAACTGTCCAAGCCGAGTACTACATTCTTGACTGGAGATTGTACTGGTTTGCTGTTCTCACATCGCTGGGTTATATGGTGATTACACCTCATCTCCTCCAACAAGGTGAGAAGAGTATTACCTGTAATTGGGGAAAGGATTGTAGCTTGTGTGATTAGTAATGCATTAAGATAATGAGATAATGGAGCGAGTATAAGGATTACTCGCTACAGGTTCAAAATCTCCCTACACTGAGAAGAGAAAGAACAAAGGAATATGATCATGTCATAAAAAACCAAAGAAATAGATAGGACATGGCCATCCTATATAAATTGAGGGTTAGTTGGATAAGAGGACATAGATGGAAACTGGAAAAGTGAACGAGCCAAAGAAATGGAAGGAAATACAGTACAGTATTCGTATCCCACACGTGGTGGTATCAAACTTGATTCGGTCCTCGTGAGTGATTTCGTCGACCAGGGAGGACTGACTGGTCACCAATCCTTAACTGTTCATCCCTGTTCATCCAGCAGTAAATTGGGACCTGGTTTTAAACCAGTTGTTGGTTTGTGTTCTAGGGAAAACTAGTAGGGGTAAGGCTTAACATGAACTAGAGGAAGGGAAAGCTCTAAGCCTGCTAACAAGAATTGGAGGATATCTACTGTACCCACCTGTGTAAACAAAAAATACAATTTGAATAAACTGAAAGAAATCACAAAAACCGTGTCTATTAACAACTTTAAACCAGATACAACAAAGCCTTTAAGCATCAGGAACTTAAAATGAAATGGAGCAAGTAACATAGGGCTAGTATGCTGGGTTTACAGAGCTAAGCCTCACTCATTGTATTCATTTCTAAACATGCAAGAACGTTAAGAAGAAGTAAGAAGAGCTAAAATAAATTATGAAATGTGTATAGCAGGGCAAGCAAAGGCCAATTCTAAAGGTTTTGTCAGATGTATCGATATCTTTTTGAGGTTATCTCGAGATGATTTTGGGGCTCAGCGTTCCTGCGGCCCGTTCCTCGACCAGGCCTCCTTTTGTTACATATTCCCAGGAAGCAGCCCCTAGCAGCTGTCTAACTCCCAGGTATCTATTTACTGCTAGGTGAACAGGTGCATCAGGGTGAAAGAAACTGCCCATTTGTTTCCGCCTCTGCCAGAGATCGAACCCGGAACCTTAGGACTACAAATTCTGAGTGCTGTCCACTCAGCCGCAGGCCATAATCAAAGGTTAAATAAAATAAATAATAAATTAATGTTTATTCAGGTAAAAGTACATACATACAAGATGAGTTACAAATAGAATGTTGCATTTATAAATATAGTACATAATATTCCTAACGCCACCAATACGCACAGCATTTCGGGTTAGGGAAAAGATAGGGCCATTGAAAAATGAGACATGCCAAGCAACTGATACTGTATTGTAGGGCAAATAAAGGGGTGGTATTATAAATACAGTACTGTAAGTACTTTGTTTCTGCATTTGCTTGAGTAGAACTTGAGATTTGACCTGCAGTTTAACAAATCAATGTAGGTGGTGAAGAAGGCACAGTGACAGATTAATTATTATCATAGAGGAAGATAAATAAATTCAATGTCTTGCATATATAATACTGTAAATCATTATTGTTCAGCAGTGTACAAGAATCATGGAGGGTTGCAAATGTGGGACTGATTTTTAAGACGGGAGGGGGAGGGGGGTGATCATTTGTTGAACTACTGTACTGTATTTGCCAACTAGCTTAATGTTTTTCGTCGGAAAATGCTGAACTGATTGCAAAAGCCATTAGTTTTCATGTTGAACAAATAAATTAATAAAGGACACATCATGGTTTTAATAAGGGCCACTTGTGCTTAAAGTTTTTCTTACTTTTTTTTCCAGCATTTTTCAAATTAAATTTATATTTTATACCGTACCTTGACTTTAGTCAAGGTACGGTATAAAAGGTACGGTACAAAAGCCTTCGAGTCTGGTACGGTCAAGGTACGGTATAAAAGCCTTCGAGTCTGCACCTCGTAAAAAACTTGTTTGAAAGGTAGAGGTGTATGAGATCTGGGGTGTTATTGATATCCTTCACTGGACATATTCAATTGAATTCATCTCCATTGTATAATATGGTTTTTTACTTGTCGATGACTAAAGTTGAACGCTATAATCTAAATTGGGCTTAACAAGATCTAGATATAGCTGAAGTATAATATTGTTTTATTTTTAATGCTTCTAGAAATGAAGTCCATACCGTAATAAATCTACAGTGGTACCTCAGTTTAAGAGTTTAATTCGTTCCTGGAGACAGCTCTTATTCCGAAAAACTCGTATTCTGAAGCTAATTTCCCCATAAGAAATAATGGGAAATGAATTAATCCGTTCCTGACTACCCCAAAAACCCCATATCAAACTAAATTTTTGTACCTAATTCATCTAAATAAACCTACAAAACTATGTTCAAGTTATTACTTACCTTGCTCTTGAATGCTGTAGGCGTATGGAAGATGGTGAGGAGGGGGGGGGAGAGGAGTTACTGTTTGGAAGGGGAGTCCCTTTCCATTATCACATCAGGCAGTGAGGACTTCACTGGTATGCACACACTGGCACATTTTGCCTGCATACCACTAGGACTTGCTTGTCTTACTAAGAATTTCTCTAAAGACACTTGTTTTTCCCTACATTTTAACACTTGTCTGTAGTAAGACATCACATTATCATTTAAAAGGTCAATGCAACGGCCTGCTACAGCTTTATCTGGGTGAGTTTTTTCAACAAAACTTTGCAGTTCTTCCCATACTTCACACATTTTCTTAATCAAGGAGGGACATCCTCTACTGCCTCTACTCACAGCTATTTTCTTAGGTTGAACCTTATCAATGGCTTTCTTGAGACCCATGGTGAGATATATAATAACAAACTGTATAGTCAAATGACTAAAAATCCAACAAAACACTGAAAATCCAGGTGAAGAATTGATGTGGGATAGTCACTGGGCACGAGACAATGGTAAACTGAGGGGCGGAGGGGCGACGATCGCCGATCGACCACGCGCTAGGTCGGCCTGTACGCGTATCAACAAACTCGCGTCCCGAGGTAACCCTCGCGTTCCGAGACATAATTTTCGAGGAAATCCTGCTTGTCTTCCGAAAAACTCGCATACAGGGACACTCGCATTCCGAGGTACCACTGTATTAGGGGTATGGTTGTTTCGAAGAAAATAGTGTAAGCATAAATAAAGACAAGTCAGATTGGGAGTCTACTTAATAAAAGTGGAGTGCTTCAGAGTCCCATCCAGGAACCTCTTATTATTTACCTCACATAAATAATTTAGACACAAGAATCAATATCAACCTTTACTAATCTGTAAATAGGAGGGTGGGAATAATTTTAGAAGTCTCAAAATTGCTTCAAGACAATTTAGATTAGATTTGAAATAGACAAAAGATTGGCAGGTGAAGTGTTATGCTGGAAAAAGTAGGGTTCTGAGCCTGGAAAATTATAATTAAGTTACCAGATATCAACTGGACAATGCTGAAATTGCCAAATCTGAATGCAAAACACGACTACTAGTTGTTATTATTAGGGATCAAAGCCAAAAATGAATATATAAATGTTTGAAATAAGGCTTATAGGATACTAAAATGTATATCTAGAAGCATTAACAATAAGACATTTCATGTTTTTCTTCAGCTTTATCTTGCCATTGTTAGGGGCCCCTATTTAGATTAAGCAGATCAGTTGTATTCCATACTATAGAATGAATATAAATTTGCTTGAAACCTGTATCGAGAAGGATCACAATTACCATACATGAATTAGAAACCTCTCTTTTTGAAGAAATAATGAAATCTTAATTTGGATTTTCTCAAGTCAAAATTCAAGGAGTAACATGATAGAAATATCCAAATGGATGAATAAGTATTACAAAGGGAATAAGGTGGTAAATATGTCAAGACAAAATAATGGAAGCAAATTTAGTTTAGATTCAGAAAAAAAACTGGGTAAATACTGATTTGTAAATCAGGTTAATTTATGGAACTGATTATTAAGTAACATAATAAATGTTGGATTGTTGGACAAGTTGTATATATGGTTGAGTTTGGCTGGGAATACATAGGAGTTACCTTACATGGGCCAATATGTCTTCTGCAGTTAACTATATTTTTGGGTATGCACTAGCACCACCATTCCATTACCACAGGGTCTCAGTCAAGTCAGCTTACATAGCATATGTTAGACCAGTACGAAATTCCCTTCTTTTAATTGCTGTACAAAGATAAAGAAATTGTGTAGAACAACATACCACAAATGAAGCTTAAGAATTAGCACTAAGAAGAGATCTAGGGGGATGATTTTGGATAGTAAACTGCAGAGGAGCCTTTGATTTTCTACTCAATTTCAGATGCATTTAAATTCATTGATGGAGAAATGTTAAGAAAATTATGTGAGATATACAAGAAACAAGTTTGATAAAAAACATAGGAAGTTCACTTTTGCAAACAGAGTGGTAGAAGGGTGTGAAACAAGTTCAGTGAGAAGGTGATGGAGGACAAGACCATCAGTAGTTTCAAAACATGATTTGGCAGAGTATTGGAAAGATTGGACATCACAAGCGTAGCTCTCATCCTGTAGCTACATTTAGGTAATTACAAGATCTAAAAAAGAATTTTCAGCAGTTGTTTGATTCCCATTTAAAAAACACAATCTAGAAAAGGAGCAAAGACATGCATACTAAATGGTTTCCAGACCTAAAACTTGAGAACTAATAGGAAAGACTGAAGGCATTAGACATGCCTAATTAGTTGATAAGAAAGAAGAGAGATGATCACCACATGCAATGGTTGTGGCAAGAATTGAAAAATAAATAAAGGAATTTTTTAAATCCACAATATAAAAAAAATGCTATAAAATAAGCTAAGAAAACAAATGTCAAGGAAATGTGTGTAAATATTCAGGCGAGTGAGATGCCATACAATAATTAAATAAGAAGGAAGTGTATGGTGAAATCTTCTGGAGTGTAAAGCTTAGGAAGCTGGTATATCATGATCATGGTTCTCATCTTATAACTGCTGTACACTTTGGTAATTACTTGCTCACCACCTTTCATACATAAACCTAATTAGAAGTCTGGGAAATACTAACAAATTAATTACTGATGAACATTTTTTGTGGTGTTGGAAATGAATGCAATCACAGGACTGCATGAAGAAGTGGTAGTTCCCATTCTTATGTACCATTGTGAGACAATTTGTTTGGTTTGAAAGTGAAATAATAAAGAGCTAGAGCAGTAGAAATGGATAATTTCAGAAACATGTGTTGTGTTCAGAGAATAAAAAAAAGAGTAGAGTACTTGTATCTATGAAATATAAAAATGTCATGATGTAAAATATGTACAGTATTTGTTAAATTTAACAGCTTCTTGTGTCATCCCATCACAAAGACATTCATCATTCACATCCCTGTTTGACTGTTTTCATTTATTATCAGAGGTCTTCATAGAATTCAAAGGACCTACACAATCTCCTGAGTTGGTGCCTTGTTTGATAATTACTTAACAAAATTCTGGAAAATTACTTAACACACTCCATATTGCCTTTCCTCTTCAATAAGACTTAATATGTTGTGTTCATATGTCAACTGCTGTTTTCATATATTCTATATTATCTTTTTTGTACTGCCTTCTAATTTTGTTTCTAATGTTGTACATCCAATTGGTTTCGATCTTAAATTGTACTAATGAAACAGCCATCTGAATTATGAAGCATTCGGTCTGATGATTCTGAGGTTCTTATACCCCCTTCCCTTACCTCCTAGCTGATCAGCACCTGGATTGTACCTGGATGGGGTTCTGGGGGTTTTGTACTCTTACTCGACTTATGAGAGCTTGGCTTTACTGGCTGTTGCTTGAAGTGGCTTACAGGCCCAGTTATCCACTACAGCCCAGTTGGTGTGACTTTTTTGCAACAAACTGTCCCATTTTTTCTTGAAAACCTCCATTTTTGTTCTGGCAACTTGTCTTATACTGTACTTGCTGGGAGGATATTGAATAACCATGAACCTCTGATACTTATTCCGTGTTCTCTGGTTGTGCCTATGGCACCTCTCTACTCTTCACTGGCTCTGTTCTACATTTCCTTCCATATCGTTTACACCAATATGTTGTTATTTTACTGTGCAAATTTGGGACCTGGCCCTTTGGTACAGTATTTCCCATGTACGTATATATTAATTGATACCCCTCCTCATTCCTTAGTAGACAACTATTTCCTTCCCCCTTTACCCATTCATCCAATCGTGCTACAGTGGAAACTCTAAGCTTCTGTTTGGGGAGCATGAACTAGACTCCTGTGTAGGAGACCAACAGGGTGATTCCTTAGCCCCCCTCTTTTTCTGCTTAGCTATCAAAGTCTGATAGTCTGACAAGCAAGCTAAAGATCTGGTACCTGGATGATGGCACTCTCGCAGGAACCCCGGATACAATTTTGAAGGATATAAGGAAAATCCAGAAGCAAGGAGCAGCCTTATGTCTCATTCTCAATGCATCCAAATGTGTAATATTCTCCCCAAACCCAGACATCAATATCCAAAATCCAAATAAAAACTGTTCTTCCATACATTCTTGTTGGTGAGCCATCTGACTGTTTCCATTGGCCCCCAAGCAGTCGAGGAGGTCCTGGATGCAAAAATCACTGATCTACCTTGGTACCTGAGGTGCTTCCGGGGCTTAGCGTCCCGCGGCCCGGTCATCGACCATCCTCCTGGTTGCTGGACTGATCAACCAGGCTGTTGGACGAGCTGCTCGCAGCCTGACGTATGAGTCACAGCCTGGTTGATCAGGTATCCTTTGGAGGTGCTTATCCAGTTCTCTCTTGAACACTGTTCAAGATGATCTAAGGAGAATTCTTGACCGGATTGACAAGATTGATGCCCATGTTGATCATTGATGCCCATGATGCCTGTCCCCCCTAAGTTGACTTACTTTCTGAGGTGTTCTCCTTCCTACAACAGTCCTAAATTAAATGAGCATGACACCCTTCTGAGGTCCATGCTAGAGAAAGTCCTGAACCTTCCGTTGGACGACTCAATGGGAGCAAGCAACCCCCCTGTAAGACTTGGCGGCCTTGGTGTCCGCACAGCCTCCCAGATTGCTCTACCAGCCTTCCTTTCCTCCTCCCATGCAAACGCACGACCTCGTAAGAGATATCCTACTAGAACACCCGAGTGATTCAGCAGGGAAACACGATTCTGATTTCACTGAATGTTTAAGTCAGTGGGATGCTCTTGCAACCCCAGAACCCCATCATAGATCCAACAAAAAACACAATCAAGCTGGGACCACCCACAAGTGGAAAAATAGCTGATGCCATGCTCAGTGTTGCAACATCAGATAAGGAGAGAGCCTGCTTCAGAGCAGTGTGTGGCCTCCCATGCAGGGGGACTTCTTTCTGGCAGTACCCATGTTGGCAACAGGCATGCGTCTAGATCCAGAATCCCTTTGTGTAGCAGTGGGCTCGCCTTGGTGCTCCAATTCACTCTGAATACAATTGTATTTGCAACAGGGTGGAAGTAGACCAATATGGACTGCATGGGTTTTACTGCGGAAGCTCAAAGGGCTGGTATGCAAACACAATGAGGTTAATGACATCATCAAGAGGACTAGGATGAAAGTTTCATGACACTAAAGCCAATAAGTGGAGACTTGTTAACATTTAATAATAATTTTCACATAAAAACAGTAATTCAATATATTTTCATCACTCAGCCCAAGCTTATACCCCCATCTACAGCCCAGGCTGGTAGCAGTGTGTCAAGGGTTGAATAATGGAAGCAGCCTACCTGGACAAGACACTGAACGAACTTTATGACATTTGTCCGTATTTTCCAAATGGGTTTCAATTTTTTTCTTAAGAAACATGGAGCAGCCTACTTGACAAACACCGACATGAACCTTTTTGAGATTTGTTCTTTTTTTCAAATTTTGTCGTTTTTTTTATTCTACAAATAAATATCAATAGCTTTGCAACATCACAGCAGTCACCCCCTTTACATCCCCAGCGATCATAGCATTTTTAACCATTTAACTGCGCCAACCGAGTTTTCTCGGTCGGTGGGAAACTGCGCCAACCGAGAGAAAACTCTTTTTTGATTTTTCGTAACCAATTCATAAATGTGTACGAGGTTGGTTTGTACGAATGGACTCTCTAGGACCTTCCAGTGAGAGGCGGCCATCTTGGAAAAAAATCCCAGAATGCCCTAAGGCGTGATGGCTGGGTTAGTACTGATGAGCAACCAATGGGTGGCGCACTGCGCCTCTGTCTCCCAAACACAGTGTCCGACTGGTGTTGAAGATAATGCTCTGTTCGGTGAAATTCAAACCTTATTTTTTGAAGAACATAAGGGTCATATGTTGGGGAAGCCAGGCGCAATAAGGACCTACACACCAAGTCGAATGCTAAGTGATACAGCACCGAGGACTCTACAGCGACGATACAGTGAGCTCTGAGCGTCACTCTTGCAATCCTATGCTATTTATTTAGATGGATACTTAGACTTGAATCGTTTTCTGCGTTCAGTGATGATGCATCTGATACAAATGGCATAGATGAACAGTGTTAGCGGCTTCCATTTTGGTGTGTTCCATAGATTAGTTTTCAAGGATGTCTTGAATCTCTTCCCAGACTGACGGACACTCTATGCAATCTCTGAGAGCACTAGGCTGAATCTCTTCCTGACTGATGGACACTCTTGAGGTATGCTGAATCTCTTCCTGTGTGGGACCATACAAAGCGATCTTTTCAAGACTACTCTTACAAATTGATCTTTTCCTATATCTTTTCCAATACTACCTTATGCTTTACAAGTTTGGGTTAACATCAACCTACAATTACTAAGCCAAGGGGTGTACGTGAGTCGCGTTATTTGCAAGCAGACAGAATGAAGAAAAAAGCAAATTTATCTGTACCTGGTGCAGAGAGCGAAGTCCGCACTGTCGTACCATGGGCTACTTCGTTGGTTATTACTTCACTTCCGAAGTACTGAGTGTGTATATACAGTGTGTTACTGTGTAAATAGTGTGTGAAACTGTAAATATTATAATTTTAGTGAATTTTTAACAGGTAATATTGACAACAATAAACATTTATTGTGGACACCATTACTGACACATGTTCACCAGTTCCCAATGGAACATTATGAACGTTCTACTGTATGTCATATTGTAAAGGACACAATAGCATTCATATACGATAAAAAAAAAACAAATAAAACCGCATTGGAAATTACATAAAACAAAATGTTGAAAATATATTTGTGGCAACACCCGGTGCTTGAATGGCCCGCGCAACCGTGTCTGGGCGAGTCACGCACGGCGCGACCAGGCCCTGATGACGTCACAGCGCACTTTGTCTACATCCCTACAGCCAAAGTATGTGGAATTTGGTATTTATTTTTACATAAACATGTTCAGGGAAGGGAATTTATCATTTTACGAAGAAAAAAGAATTTTTTGGGAACACTTCATTTCATGCGCACCGGGGGAATTTCTCAATAAACTCTGCGCAGCACGGTGGTTAAACAAAACAAAAAATTTATTTGCATCGTCGGAGGAGTTCAAGATATGTTCGAGAAGCAGATTCAAATGGAACGTGGAACGCACCATGTGATTTTCTCGTTATTCAAACGAGCGCTCGCCAATCGATACAAATTGTCGGCGATCGGCGTGCTCGTTATTAAAAATGCACTTAAATTGAGGCGCTCATCACACGAGGTTCCATTGTACCTCTTGGCTGGAAGTGAGGGACCCTTGGCCTCAGTGGAAAAAGCACACACAATGCATTAGAAGGGATGTTTAGGTCCCCTCCAATACAGTTTCTATGTTCTTTTCTCCTACCCACCCCTTTCTTTTGTGCTTTATTTGAGATTTAAAGGTTACAAGATGTACATTAGTTCATACAATGAGTGTTTAAAGGTTATGGATTTCTTAGAACTCCCCCGCTTCTGGACAGGAACCGAGGATGCATCAGGCATTTCCCCTCTGGATTGCAACACTGAGGTGTCTGAAACAAGAAACTGGCAGCCTTTGGGTCTCTGGTGATGTCAATAAGCTTGACACCCCCCAATTCTTTGAGGAATCCCAAGGCACTCCTATACCAGGGGCCGTGCATCTCAGACGCTATGAGAACAAAGATGTATTGATGCCTGTACTTGATTGATTTTGCTGTTTCCCTGTGTTGGCTGCCCCACCTGCTTGATCAGTACCGAGTGTATGTAGGTGTCAGCGAGGGTGGATACATACATGTAGCCCCACACCAGCTGTCTGCCCCTCTTCCAGGGTACTGTATATTGTGACGCCATCTGGGCGAAGTGCGGGATCATCCGGGTTTGAGTCCCCTAGGATGCGAGGTTCTCTCTCCGCTGGGCACTGAGCTGAAGCAAGGCT
>WNGS01163002.1:3304462-3382313 GCA_020271785.1 Procambarus virginalis | reverse complement strand
AGGGCTGAAACTCAACTCCCATATGCACAACTAAGTGATTATATCTGAAGTATAAGTACAACCACCATTACAACTTCAAACATCAATAACCACCACTTTAACCACTGCACTGCGCAACGCGCATTGAGGCTCTCGACGGGTGGTGTGCAACACGCCTCAGGGCTCTTATAGGTATAGCGTATCATTCAAAACTCCTGCGGGTACACGGGGTTCACATCAGCTTCCTCAGGGCTCTCCTAAACAGATGCCATTTTTTTTTTTTTTTAAATTCATGGGCAACATTCCCGGGTGTGAAGGCCTCAGTACTGAGTGAGCAATGACAGGCTGGTGCACGCAGCATGAGCTAACAGCATTGCTGTTAAACTTGTGACCACAGCATCATCTAAAAATGTCAAAATATATATGTATCTGGTATTATTTAGCCATGATAGTATTACAGAAGAGCCTGACTGTGATAAAGACTGTGTACGATGTTCAGATATCAGTGAATAAATGCTGTTCAAGATGTTCACAGTGCTAGCCAAGGCACACTGCCATTATTTTGTGCATATAAAATTCTTCAAATGATTTCACATGTTCCTTTACAAAATAAACATGTAGAAAATTATTAATTTACATGATTTAGTGACCAGGATTTTGGTGAGAATTAGCGGTGGGAGGAGTATTGTTTGTGAGGGAGGGAAGGAGAGATGGTGTCGGCTGCTGGCTGGTGTATGGCAACATGTTATTGTCTGGAATCACCATACCAGCTTAGTGGTTCGCTACGGTGAACACAAATGTAGATACTGTACTTATATATAACGTGTGTATAGAGTGTAATAACAGCAAAAGGCTTATGTTGGGAGCCATTTAGATGAGGGGGGGAAGTGAGGGAGGCTGTCGTCTGCTGTGACTTGTCATGCAGTGGCCACTATGCTGTTTGGACATACCAGCTTAATTGTACAGTTATGGTTAATAAAACATGTAAATACTTATATATAACATGTGTAAATAGTGTAATAAAAACAATAACAGTATGGTGGGAGATGAAATGTTGGTGAAGAGGGGGAGTGGGGCATTTGAAGGAGAGAGTCAGCCAGCCAGCAGTCTGCTGTGTCACAGCCACTCTTGTTGTTTTGGGCTCACTATACCAACTTAGTGGTTTGTTATGGTGAACACATATGTAGATAGGCATATACCATGTGTGTATATAGTGTAATAACAGCAAAACACTGTTTAATTGATCGTAGAATATAATATACAGGTCACACATATGAGCCCCATAATTTGAGCACAGCGATGTTCCACACATTGAACTATATAAATTCCACAAGTTACACACTTTTGAATAATATTACAGCAAAAAACCAGAGAAGAAACGAATAAGAAACTTCAAAATAATTGTGAAACATTATTTTTGCGGCAACTGCCGCCCCATAGGGTGGCGGGGCCTAGTGACCTTGAGCACTCCATCGCTTAGCGCCCATATGCTCAACTTCCCAGCTCCATTGCGGCTAAAGTATGTTATACAATTTTTTTTTAGTTTCCCCGTGATCAGAGCCCGCAGTTTAACAATACAGTATAAAGAGAGAAAATAATTTTGTGGAAAATTTTTATTTTTGGCACACCACCCACAGGTGTGTCATATTTTAATGCAGAGCAGTGCAGTGGTTAACCATAGCTGTAGATAACTACAGCCATCACTACAAATGCCACCACAACAGCCACAACCGAAATAACAACCACAAAATCCACCGCAACCAAAATTATGGACACACTCTACATTTGCTATGCTTATTACACCTGCCCGCTGCTTATTACACCTGCCCGTGCTCACTACACCTGCCCGTGCTCACTACACCTGCCCGTGCTCACTACACCTGCCCGTGCTCACTACACCTGCCCGTGCTCACTACACCTGCCCGTGCTCACTACACCTGCCCGTGCTCGCTACACCTGCCCGTGCTCATTACACCCGTTTGTACCTGTTAGACAATATGCTCATTATTTCCCTCTTACACTCTCTTTCCACCGCCCTATCCATATCTGGAGATAAGCCAACCCAGATATACATGTCAAGATTGCTTTTAAGTGACTGAAATACATTTAGTTTCAGGCTCAATTATCTTGGTTAATTTGTTACAACAAAATAAGTTCAGTTGTTTATACATTTTTTACACAATTGGTACAAAATACATCGTATTTTAGGAATCGATGTGTATCGCTGTCGGGATGTGGATTCTTAGGAGTGTACATAATGGGAGCACTGGACTGTCTGAAACGACATTCTCCAAGATTCTTAAACAGTGCTACCATAGCTGGAGCCTCAGCAGGTGCTTTGCTTGGAGCATCAATTGTTTGTGATGTACCTCTTAATGGTGCCAGAGATGGATTTCTCCGCACTGCAGTCGAGGCCAGGAAGTGGAAAATGGGCGTCTTTACTCCTGGATTTAAATTTGAAAATTATTTGAGTGCAGGACTAGATGCATTACCACCAGATGCTCATATCAAAGCAAGTGGAAGACTTTATGTGTCAGTAACTCGGGTGCATGACATGACTAATGTAATATTTTCTGAGTGGGAGTCGCGAGAAGATCTCATTCAGACACTGCGTTGTTCCTGTTTCATTTTGGGTTTCTCTGGACTGTACCCTCCCATATTACATGGTGTAAAATACATGGATGGTGGCTACACCAACAAGCAACCAGAATTGGGTCATAATACTGTTACCGTTAGTCCGTACAGTGGATGTGCAGATATATCTCCTAAAGAAAATGAAGGATTGGGTCAGTTAAAGTGGGCAAACTATGGTATGAATATCTCATATGCTAATGTACTACGTCTGTATAGAACTCTGATGCCACCACCTCCATATATATTAAATCATTATTATCATTATGGATATGAAGATGCTTTACAGTTTCTTAGGATTAATAGGAAGTTCAAACAGAGATGAATGCTATATGATGACCTTGTAAGTTTGCTTTAAATTCTGGATTGTGGATTGCATGTAACATTTGCTCAAGCAGTCAACAGTGTCTGTATATTTCCTCACTTTTTCCATTGATGGGGCATTGTCATGCAACTTTAAATGTGTTCATTCAATGCTTTGCAAATGGTTAAATTTAAATTCCGAAGTTTTATTTTGTTTAGCTTCCAATTCACTATTCCTATGTAAGAGTAAATAATGTTAAAATGCATGTGTGCGTGCACACAATAATATTACAGTGTATCTATGTACAATATACATGTACTGTTATATATATAATATATATCAATATATATGCAACAACAATCATGAAACACTGATCTAAGTGTGCAGGAAAATCACATTGAAATATTTAAATAAAACTAATGTTTTAAGTCATTAAACTGGCTGCCTTCAGCAGTTAGACTAGCCTAACTGCTAAAGACGGCCAGCTTAATGGCTGAAAACATTAGTTTTTCTTTCATTTTTCAATGTGGTTTTTCCTGAACACTTACATCAGTGTTTCTTGATTGTTGTTGCATATTTAATTTATTTATTTATTTATAATAATTTGCTTTTGGTTTTTTACTGGCTCTAGCATTATTCAAATAATGTAGAAAGTCAAATGTTATTTTTTTTTATGGCATATATCATTGTAAATAACTATTGACAAATAGTTAAAGCACTGAAAGCAAAAATAAAACAAAAATCTCTTAAATTTAAGGCTATTGGTATATTTTAGGGTAGCTTGCGTGTCGCTGTCTGGTGCCGGCTTCTTGGGCATTTACGAAATTGGTGCTATGGAATGCCTGGATCACCATTGGCCAGAACTTTTTAAAAAGGCAAATATGGCTGGGGCATCAGCTGGTGCTCTTCTGGCAGCTTCTATGGTATGCAATGTGCCAGTAGAGAGAATCAAGTCAGGCTTTTTCGAAACAGCAGCTGAAGCTCAGAAATGGTCAATGGGCCCCTTTAGCCCTAACTTCAGTATTGAAGACTACTTAAGAGTGGGATTAGAAGCTTTACCTCCTGATGCTCATATTAGGGCCAGTGGGAGACTGACTGTATCCCTCACCAAGGTTACCAGTAAGGAAAATATATTGGTATCCAACTGGGAGTCAAGAGAGGAACTCATCCAATGTCTTGTATGTTCCTGCTTTATCCCTCTGTTTTCTGGTCATAAATTTCCACTCTTTCGTGGAACTAAATTCATAGATGGATGCTTCACTAATAATCTTCCTGTGATACAGCAGCCAACTATTACCATAAGCCCATTTGAAAGCTTGGCTGATATTTGTCCAAGAAATCCTTCAAAGCAACCCCTGTATGTAAAGATTGGTAATGAGCATATGGCTGTAACATTTGCCAATGTAGCGAGACTTGTTCACTCTTTGTTACCCCCACCAGCAGAGGTCTTAGAGGACTTGTATGTCATGGGATATAGAGATGCTTACTACTTTTTACAAAGGAAACGCTCATTCTTTAGGTAGGGTAAGCAGGTGTGACATTGACAACTGTTAAAACATTTTCATTTAATGTTTCTTGGGTTGTTTGCATATAATCTTGTAAATTTGTAAAGTATTATAGTACACACATGTGCAAAATATTATGTACAGAAGCAAAATTTGTTATTAACACTGTACTACATTACCTTAAACAGTTAGTATAATTTATAAGTGCAAATAACCACAATACTGTAGTAGGATGCTGGATTAGTTTTAGGGGAATTTTAATTTATTTTTGTTCTGTAGAACTAGTGAGCAGTTTGAGTGCTCAGAGCACATTGCAATGCTATATAATACTTTATCAGTAATCTGGGGTTACTGTACATTGGATGCTGGTAAGGCAAGCCCCACGATCATAATGAGTTTACCATCACAAGCTAGCAGTGGTCCCTAACCAAGTACAGTGTTTACAGTGTTGAATTATATAATGTACTGCACTGTAGAATTTGAATATAGTATCTTTGAGTTTCATGCAGACCATTTGGAATCGGCTGCAGATCTGTATGTGTTGAACCCAAGAAAATATGTTTGGTAATAGTATGTATATTAATTTATACGTAGATGTAGCTATATGTTGGTACACTTTTGGAGTGTTTGGCTGTTTCATCTGCAGATAATTCAAATCATAATAGCTGTATATTGTAGTACTGTATATACCAATTTTTGTACATCAAACCACTTGAAAATCTGTATGTAATATGTTAGCCCCGATGATTCAGTAATGTGAACCTCGTGTAGCATCTTTGTAGCTTAATAGTGTTAGAGCAATCACTTTTGGAAGCTTTAATCTTGAGCATTTACATATTCAGTATAACAGAGTTAAGAGATGTTCTGTGGAATGTCTTAATATTTTTTAAATGGAAGGCAGATCGTTAGATGTTGATAACTTGGCTGAAAAGGACAAATCAGAAGAGGAATGGAGTTATTGTGAAAACTATATAAATTATACAATAGGAACTTAGCAAGAAGTTAAAGATTAGTGCAAATTTGAGAAAAGTTGTGGGTTTTGAAGATGGGAGACTGAAATTTAGATGGGTGGAGAGAGTACAGAATTTTTGAGCCTTTAACAAACAGTTGTAATGAGGCTGGAGGATGGGATGGCATATAATCTGGGAGATGGGAAGATAGAGAGAGGGTAAACGCCTGCCCGAAACGCTTTGCGTAATAGTGGCTTTAGGCATTGTATGTACTAGCTCTATCTATGAATCCATCAACTTTTGTATTTCACCTTGTATGTATGTACTTTACCTGAATAAATATTTGTATTTGTAGGTGCCATATTATGATGTTGGGTCAGTAAGCATGAATTTGGAAGTATGGTTAAGTCTGTTAATTAAGGGAATATCTTTCATGAATATTCATGGGAGGTCTTAGTTAAGACCTTAATTAAGGTCTTCCATGAATATATTAAGATTACCAAGAAAAGCACAAATTGGTGAAATATGTTTTTTGAAGACGACTGTTGAGTGAAATTAGCAGACATTGTGAGGAATGCGAGCGTAAGAGATACTGTACGTATATGGAAAGGTGATTTTTAGAAAACAAAATTAAATACGAAGTGCTATTCATAGTTTGGGCATGTAAAGGAAATTGATGACCACAGGTTGGCAAAATGTGTTATATGTATGGCATAAACCAAGAAGTATAAGGGCCAAACAAAAATACTGTGAAGGTTCAGTATGGATCATTGTCTAAGGATTGGAGTGCTTGAAGGAGAATGCACCTACCAGCTTGTGGGTTAGTGGGAAATGTGGTTTAAATATAGATTCATATATAATACAGTACAGTACTACCATATAATATTTAAAAAAACATCTTGAAACTAAGAAAAAAAAATGACTTAGAAAACACTATAACAATTTCCTCAGGAATTTTGTGTACTACAGAAGATATTTTTTATTCAATAAGAATGCCCTAGTTATTGATAGCTATTTACTATATTAGCAAATATCACTGCCATATGGATGAGTACAGTATAGTTGTGTGTGTGTGTGTGAGGCACGCACTCTCACTTTGTCACGTGACTGCAGATACTTGTCAATATTGCCACATCATTCTTGTGTGTTACCAACATTTTCTAAACAAACCAACATACAGGTACTGTACTTGGGTAACATTTAATGTATGTATACAATAACTAAATATTGTTGGGTCTCAAAATTATCTTTTGACATATCTGTAATTATGTTATATTCTAAGTGCAATGTCCATATTGTATATTTTATGTATTTCAGTGTAAATATTTATAAATGCTAATTGTGTATATTAGGCACCTATTAATATACTGTAGTATTATTATATTGTTAAGTCTTTTTCCCAAACCAGTCAATAATGAATTAAAGTTAAGAATGGTTAATGTAGATCTAATCTTACCCCTCCTCATATTGGTACATTAGTTTAAAGTAATGACAATTTAATATCTCTAGTGTGAATAGTGAGTTTAATTGTTGGTGGTAGTACAAAGATTTGAAAAGGTCTCCATATTTTAGAACGGCACAAGGCCCAAAACTCGAAATATGAAGTGAAAACCCACAAACTAAGAGGTGCTTGGTATACCTTGCGGCATTACTGCTTAGTGTACATAGGTATAAGATTGGATGTGAATCTGAAATAAAAACAAATCATGATTATCTGTATCACAGAGAATTCTTGATTGAAGAATAAGTTGCCATAACTTGTGTCTACCGTATATAATATGCTTCTCTCTACATTAGGTTGCATCACATGACTGTAACAATTTTCATACTTTAAGAATTAATGTGTTGAAATTGCACACTTCAACATAACATGTGGAGTTGCTTGATTATTTCATAGGTTAGACATACTGTATATTGTNTTGATTGGTGCGCCTCTTTGGATCCCTGCCTACTGTTGCTTGTGTAAAATGTACAAATCCACAAGGGCCGTGACGAGGATTCGAACTTGCGTCCGAGAGCATCCCAGACGCTGCCTTAATCGACTGAGCTACGACATGGTATAAGAATTGCAACCAGAAATCAGAGGACGCAGGTTCGAATCCTCGTCTCGGCCCGTGTGGATTTGTTAATTTGATGCATCACGGTACAGGTATTGTGATTTATATGTGTTACTTGTGTATATTGTGATGCCTCATATTGTTTACCTGAGGACCACTAACTTTAGCAGCCTCGGCGAGGACAGGAAGCCGGCAGCTTGTCGAATGTCCTTCCCCTTCCCCATTTGCTATGATGATCTTTTGCAGTTATATTTTGAAATTCAGCAGAGTTTTGGTAGTTACGGCTTTGGCGGGTAGGCAGTTCCATGGGCTAATTCTGTGGGTGAAAAAGCATCCCCTGTTCTCGGTCCTATATAGTGAAGTATTAATGGTTGTATAAATGTATACTTGATGAATGGTATGTTGGCTATTGTGGTAATATTATATAATAATAATTGCAATTGTTAGGTCTTTATAAGCCCACCGCTAAACCAATGAATACAGTGTTATGTAACAAATACTCAGACTGACAGTTCAGTCAAAAGACATGCAGATACACACACAACACAGTACAAGTACTGGGAAGACGGGACACCACACCTCATCCTGTAATTACACTTGGGGTAATTACATACAGACACAGTCATACACACTGTAGGTACATAATGTTCATTGTCTATGTAAAGAACCTATCAGAAGAAATACATAATTATATGAACATGCTTGTTGATGCTATGATACTAGGGAAGATAAGAAACTTAGACAATTGTCATGCCCTTCAAGAAGACCTGGCCAAAAATAAGTGTATGGAGCACTACTTGGCAAATTAAATTTAATGTGAATAAATGCCATGTTATGGAAAGTGGAATAGGAGAAAATAGACCCCTCAACGTACAAAATATGTGAAAAATCTTCAAAAAATTCTAATAAAGAAAGAGATCTAGGGGTGATTCTAGATAGAAAAATATCGCCTGAGGACCACATAAAAAACATTATGCAAGGAGCCTATGCTACGCTTTCCAATTTCAGAATCGCTTTTAAATACTATACATGGATGATGTACTAAAAAAAATTTCACAATCTTTATGACCAAAGCTGGAATATGCAGCTTTTGCATGGTGCCCATATCTTTAGAAGCACATCAACAAACATGAAAAGGTGCAGACATACAACTAAATGTCTCCCAGAACTGAAAGACAAGAGCTACAAGGAGAGGTTAGAGGCATTAACTATACCAAAACTAGAAGATAGAAGAAAAGAGGAGATATGATCACTAAGTACAAAATAGTAATGGGAATTGATAAAATTGATAGGGGAAGACTTCCTGAAACCTGGAACATTTTATTTTATTTAAATATACAAGAGTTCTTACATTCTTGTACAGCCACTAGCACACACAGTGAATACACAGCATTTCGGGCAAGTCCTTTTCCTATGTTCCCTGGAATATGACCCCGCCAAATCGTTTAACAACCAGGTACCCATTTTACTGTTGGGCAAACAGAGGCTACAGTTAATGATTGACACCCAGTAAAACCTCGACGGCCAGGATACGAACCCAGGACAAAGTGCTTGCGAGACGCCAGGCGAGTGCCTTAACCACAACACCACGGGGACTGCTGAACTTCAAGAACAAGAGGTCATATATTTAAAATAACTAAACAAACCTGCTGAAGAAATATAAGAAAATTCACTTTCATAAATACTGCAGTGGTAGACAGTGAAAAGGTGGTGGCCAAAATTGTCAGTACTGTAGTTTAAAGTATTATATGACAGTGCTGGAAAGACAGCACTCCATGAGAGTAGCTCTCATCCTGTAAGTACACTTGGGTAATTACACTTGGGCATAATTGCCTAAGTTCAGAGGCAGAACCAAAGTAATGAAGCTTAAATACACCAAATACCAGCAGATGAATTACATGGTACAAAAAAGGTTAAAAAAAATCTGGCCCTAGCAAAGTTGTGTGTGTATTCAGAAACTGGTTAATATACAAACAGCTTCATTGTTTGCTAGGGAAACCTTGTTAAACCTACAGCCTTCCTGTCTCCAGTGGCAAAATACCAAAATAATCAATAGAACAAGAGTACAGCAATACTAGAGAGACATAAGTAATAGGGATGAGAAAGACTTTGGTTAGACTATGCATACTGCAGATGGAAAATGAGACTCGATGCATTAGACAGCCAGTGGCTGAAAAGGCTAAAGCTTTATTCTACAGTCACACTGAAAATTCACTAGATTTTCAGAGGATACATGATGCTTCATGTCCATCCCACACTCACATTCACTATTGCTGAGGAACTAGAGCTGAATTTTCCTAGCAAGTTTAGACGAGTATTTGCTCGTTCACTCTTGTATACTCCACACAAGTTTAATACACTGGAAAAGTGTTGGTGGCAGTAATCTCCATCTGAAACCTAAAGAGCACATAAACCAAACAAAACTAAGAAATTGAAACAGTTTCTTATGAGATAGGACCCAAAAGTTAAATTTCACTCCCATACATACTAATAGATAAGCACATTTTCACTCATGCACACACTCAGTCTTTTACTCATTAACTCCATCATTCACAAATTCACTAAAAAAGAAAAAAGAAATGGATTTTACTAAACCAAACAAACTATATGCACTGTATTTGAAGTAGAAATTGCTTTAAATAATAATAATGGCTGCTTTTAAAACTGCACCAGGTACGAGGTATCATACCAGAAAGTAGATGGAACAAAATTCACTGTGAAGGGGAAGGAAGGCGACAATCTTCTGGACATTGCTGTAAATAATGACTTGGACCTTGAAGGCTATGGTGAGTACTATGCAAATTGTTGAGTTTGCACTTGTAGTTATGCTGTGTAAGCAGGTGATAGCACTCGCAATAATAAATAAAATTTGCATACAGCATATTGGCCTAACTAAACATAATAAGTCCCTCAATCAGCCCTTCTCAAACTGTCTCATTCCTCTATCCAGTATCGGTGCAAGGGGTTCAAACACCACTAACTACCTTAGACCTAATATCACCTAGCAAGAATCATATGTGCTCTTTACTTATACAAAACTATAACTACTGCAATGCTAACAAAGGGTTAAAATACTTTCTACAAGGATACTGTATCATGGACCCATTGACATTCACACTAAATAATTATCATTTAGATAGTCCCGAGTCTGACTCGGTCTATGCAAAAACTGTACTTTATGAAAAAAATATATCTGAAATTAAATAGTTGAAACATTTATGTTATTTAAAGGTACATTAATGTTAAGAAATAGCTACAACAATTACCTTATTGCTGTACTGTATCCTATAGTATCACTCCCTACACAGACGATGAGTCACAATAACGTGGCTGAAGATCAATCGACTTGATAATGGTCCAGGACGGACTGAAACGTCGTCGTCTCCTCATCTTCTGGTGTGTGGTTTAGTCTTCATCTTTCCTCCGTCCCGTCCCAAATCCTTATCCTGACCCCTTCCAAGTGCTATAAAGTCGTAATGGCTTGGCGCTTTTCCCTGATATTTAAAAAATATTAAATTAGTCATCACTCCCTACACTTTTTCTTCTTTCTAAATCAGCTGTTGGTATTATTAAAACCACCCTAGGCTTCATGGCTATTTTTGTAGGTTTATTTTTATTAAGATAGTTCTTTGGCTTTCCTTACAAAAGGCAGGTGGGAGAATGTTGTATTCACTCTTTCGACATCATCTCAGTGTCGATAAGAGGTAGCTACGCAGTGATACAACACTGTAGCTTTTGGCCAGCAGAACCAAAATTGCTAAGGACAGGAAGTTGATGTCTAAGCATAATACAATTGCATCATATTGGCTGGAAATACTGGAGCCACTCCAGTAAGATGTCTGCATCAACGTGTCTAAGTCATCCTTTACCACGTATTAACGTGTCCTTTCTCAAGCTCTGTTAAAGTCTGCCTGGTCTTTAATTAAGGTTGTTAATATTTTCTTCATGTTTTCCTGTTTATTCTGCTCTATCGTGACAGATACAGTACTCTTGCTATATGATCTAGTGTGAATGCACTGCATGCCTTGCTACACTATATGAGTTTCATTGTTGCTTCGAGCTATTGCTACATCATACATCATTTTCATAAAATACATCCTCTAGAATTTATGAGTCTTCTGCACTTAAAACATCCTGCTCAGAACTTCTGGGAGACAATCCCATGGGATGCCATAAGCACAATCAGAGAACACTATAAACATCAGAAGTCAACGGTTGTTCAACATCCTCCTAGCGACTATAAGAAATATTGCTGGAACAACCGTGGACATCTTGGAGAGAAAACTAAACAGTTTTCTCAAAGAAGTGCCGAATATGTGGGCCTGCAGGCCCCTCCAAGCAAAAGATTCCTTGCCTGTATTGCCAGTGTGTGGGTGACCTGTACATACGATGAGCTATTTCTCTGGTGATAGAGAAATGGTTGCAACTGAGTTTCTTCTGGGTGGGTGTTCTATGTTTCCTATATCCTTTAGGAGAGTCTTTTTTCCCTTTCACAGATTTTTCCACCTGCTTAACCCCAGCAGTGTGCATTTGTTTAAAGTGACACTCCTGTGGTGCACAAAAAAAAACTAAAAAGATTATTTGTACTTTTTTGACATTGTTAATTACAGTACCATCCAGGAAGCACATTTTGAAAAGGGCTTGCTGGTGCTGGTGGCCAACCACTTGGGGTGGACGGTAGAGCGCCAGTCTCGCTTCATACAGGTCGGTGTTCAATCCCCGGCTGTCCAAGTGGTTGGGCACCATTCCCCCCCTCCCCATCTCCCAACCCAAATCCTTATCCTGACCCCTTCCAAGTGATATATAGTAATAATGACTTGGCACTTTCCCCTGATAATTCCTTTCTCTGGTGCTAGAATGTCTTGTCCGGCTGCAGATGATATCTGGTCGTATGACTTGGCAGATCTTGAGCTTAGGTAGCAACATTTGTTACAAGCAATACTTGTCTTAGTTTGCTTGTAACTAATATAGCAAGACACAAGAATTTAGGTATACTAGTGTCAGTTAGTACAATATAATTAAACTTAGCCATGATATTTTATGTATAGATGAAGGATACGTTATTCATGTTTTATACATATTGTACAGTGCTGTAGATATAATGTTATTAAATCAAGACTTTGAAAGGAGTTTAGAAAAGGTTCTATAAACTTTGCATCCTTTCAAACTATAAATTTATTTTTCTGGTATAGATACATTATTTAGTGAGTATTAGAGAATCAGTTTGAAGCAGATAAGATAACTTTAATCTCTGTGGATTCGAGACGTATCAGAGATGTCCTTGATATTACTACAAGTTATTCAATTAATATCATATTCTGGGTATAGTCAGTAAGCTTGTTACTCTGATAACATAAGATCATAAAGAAGTTGTAAATTATAATTCTTTATGTATTTTTAGAAAAGTCAAATGTTGAAGGTATTTTATAGTGGGCCCTCATAGCTCCCCAAGCTAATTGCTGGTATAGCCATTCCTGGTATAATTGCTGGTACAGTATAGCCATGCACCAGGCTTCTAAGCTTCAAACTTGCTCACAAGAAGCCAGAAGCAGAATCTGGCCATCTCTATGCATCAAGGGGAGCTTGGAGAAAATTAGGTGCCCAGAGGCAACTTGGTAAACCATCATTGCCACAGGATAGACATCCAAACCATGATGCATGTGGCAGAGAGCCAGGTGCATAGCCCATAGACAACAGGGGGCACTATGCAGAATGTAAAACGTGTGTAAGAGAATATTATGCTTTTTAAAATAAACTTGCCACGGTTATCATGGTTATAGGCACTTGGGAGCAAAGGAAATGGCAGCTTAGTGTAGCATTATAATACAGTTTGGCTCTCGACAAAGTTTTGAAGATAGGAAGGACTTTTGGAATATACAAAAGGCATAAGAAAAATGTTTTTCATTGTTCAATATTTTTAGCAAGATGTAATTCTTTTTGTCGTGTGTAGTTTCGAATGAATGAAAATAATCTGGGAACAGGATATGTGAAAAACATGATTTCTAAATAATTGTTTACTCTAATACACTGCAGGTGCTTGTGAAGGTACTCTGGCTTGTTCTACATGTCATCTGATCTTCAAAAAGGAGGACTTTGATTTAATAGAAGAGCCATGTACTGATGAAGAACTGGATATGCTAGATCTTGCCTATGGACTCACAGATACGTAAGTGTGCATTGCAAATTGAATATTAATGCTTTTCTAAAAATTTTATTTTATATAATTTTTTTTGTTGGAAGAGAAAGGACCAATGGAAATAGTGTTTGTTGTACAGTATTTGACTTATCAATGGTCTTTGCTTTTTAAAATCATTTAGAACTGAATTCCATCTGTTTTACCCAGAGATCTGGATGATTTAAGATATTACATTTTTTCACTATTATTGAGCTATTGCATTCTGTTTCCTCCTGAGGTAAGAGCCACTGTGTTTTTACTGGGATCATGAATCAGGCAGGATGACATTCTGGCACCAATGATACAGGGAATTGTCATATAAGGTGTTAGGGGGTATTCATTCAAACCCAGAATGGCCAACAGATGTGCATTCCATAAAAGGTAGAGCGACGGTCTCACTTCATGCAGGTCGGTGTTCAATCCCTGACCATCCAAGTGGTTGGACACCATTCCTTCACCCCCGGCCCATCCCAAATCCTCATCCTGATCCTTTTCAAGTGCTATATAGTTGTAATGGCTTTGCACTTTCCCTCGATAATTCCCCCCCCCCCTGGTAACTTGCATCTTCACCACCAGGTAGCAGCACTATTTACACATTAAGGATCCAACACCCAGACTTCCTCACATGAATCATGACTGTTTATGGATATTTTACTAGGCCAAAGACCAATTCACATTGAAGTTGGCTTACTTTCATTGTATGAAACATTGATTCTTATGTGTATTAACTCATGCATACATAAACAGTGCAATTTTTATGTTAAATCTGGATGCTCCTGGGTAATTATCCAGGATCAAGTACTCGCAATTCAAGTACTTGTCTAATTGTGCTTTGCAGGGGTTGAATTTTGGTTCTTTGGTTCCACCCTGAACTGTCAGTCAACTGGCGGACAGGTTTCTGAACCTATTGGGCTCTATCATACCTATATTTGAAACTGTGTATGGAGTCTGCCTCCACCACATCACTGTCTAGTGAATTCTAACTATTCTGACATTCAACGGCCTTCTCACTTCTCAACTTTCATATAACAGAGAATGAGACCCGTGATTTGGAACTTTATCCAGTATTATTTTCTTTGGTTCTTGTTCCAATTCCTGTTTGTGGTACCTCGTATCATGTTCCCTCTCGCCCTTGGTAGTCAGTCTTGTTTTCTGTGGTGAAGTCAAGATGGCTTTTGCAGGTTCCTAGTGCTTGATTGGAAGGTTTCCTTGTCTTCTGTGTGGTTTTTGAGGGGATTTTTCTGATTATCTTCTGTGCTCTGTATTCTCTTATCCTTTCTTGGGACAGCTTCTTGGTAGCTCCACATCTAGTTCCCTCACTTTGCACAGCATCTTGTTGCTGATTTAAAGGCTCCTTGTCTGCAAATATGGCTAAGTTCCTTTCTTGTATGCAGCTCTACTTAAAACATGGTGTGGGTAAAATGCTTTGAGATATTTCTAGTGTCTCCTTTCATCCTGTTATAACTTAGCAACATTTAGAAAAGATCCCCACTGTGTCAGGAGATGGAAAGTCATACTGATTTGAGTCTACAATATCCCCGGGAAAGAGTGAGTTTGTGCCTAAAGAAGTGATGGAGTGCCCGGATCAGAAAGGTGCATTTCATCTACGCTTATTTTTTTTTCATTTTGTATGCACATGAATTATGAAATTGTAACTGTTTAGTTGTGGGTTTTGATTTGTAAAATATTGTTGTCCAATGTATTTTTTTTTTTTAACATAGTGTACCTGTTTTCCTACATATAATTATTCAAGGTTCTAATTATGAGATGCCTTTAAAATAAAATAATTTTACAGAAAGGTATTGAAGATTTTTAATTACAGCTAGATATGCTATTAGAGTATAGCAGTCAAAAAGTTAGGCAATAGAAGATAAGATTAAACTTATCACTTTCAGAACTGCTGAGTTGACTAGTTTTATTTGTTGAAACTATGGAGCTTTTTCACAGTGTACGGTATTATGAGACAATATAATAGTCCTCATATGATACGATAATTCTGTTATATACAGTACTGTACAACGGAATAAGTTAACTATATTTTATTCCATAAAATAAAAGAATTTTAGTATTGAAATTTGTATAATTTGTGTGAAAGGAATGATTACATATTTGATAAAAAGCATGGAGGTTCTAGAGAAGCAGTGTGAAAGAAAATTTATCCTAAAATTTAGTAATTTTCTTCTTGAATACTGTACATATTTTTTTGTAGGAAGCACATTACAGTCCAAGTGTTTAGTTTTCACAGCATGGTTTACACATTCATTATTGGCCAGCAGTAGTGGATATGTTATGTTTTGCTTGCTAGTATGTCTATGTCTGCCCGAAACGCTTTGTGTAATAGTGGCTTTAGGCATTGTATGTACTAGCTCTATCTATAAATCCATCAACTTTTGTATCTTACCTTGTATGTATGTACTTTTCCTGAATAAAAATTTGTATTTGTATGTATTCTTGTTGTATTTCATTCATTTAGAATATGGTCATTATGCATATCATTAATAAAGATAAATAGGACAGAACTTTGTGCCTTTTAATCATCATTGTTTTGATTGATTTGGATTGTTGTCATTTTGTTTGTCAAACTTGTGCTATGAAGGGTTCAAATTGCTTCAAAAAGGGTAACTTGGTATATTCCTGGAGGATGGAGCACAATTGGTCCTTTCTCTATTGTCTAGAAGAGGGGCTTTATAGAGGATTGTCGGTGTATACAGTCCTCCCACCACAGAAAGGTGCCATTTTATTGGGCTTGGTGTGGCAGAAACCCGGCATTTAGCTTAGGGAGCCACTGAGAAGATTCCACCATAGGCATTTCATTACATTCAACCCTGGATTTTGTTTCTGTATAAGCAGCAAGCCCTGGGTATCTTATTGGTAGAATGTCTTCGCCAGTAAATTCTACTTTCAATTTTGTGTTTTTCTGTATACAGTACGGTACTATAATATCATACAATATGTGGAAAAACCACATTGAAAAACAAGATAGAATATGAGTAGCTAATGTGGATACGAGTGATAGTTACTCATGTTCTATCTTGCTCCGAGGAAGGCCTAGACTGGGCAAAAATGTGTTCTGCAATCTCTTATTTTTCAATGTAGTTTTTCCACATCAGTGTTTTCATGATTGCTGTTGCATCATACAATATATATAGATGTTCAGTATACCTTCTCTCTTTGCCTTAGCCCCCCCCCCCCCCTCCACCAATATTTGCATTTGCACTCTGATCTCTCTCTCATGTTTTTGCCCCACCACCCACAATAACCACCACTATAAACATTAGAAAACTACATAACCATTACAGTACTACAAAGAAAACTAGTGCTGCAAGCAATATGACCACTACAACCACCACTGCAATGTCTGGAGTAGAACATATAGAGAAAATGGCCCTTATACAATGCCAGGCAGCCAGGGATGACAAATACTACAGTACTTCATAAACGTGATAATATTCTTTGACCAGTTGACAGATCAGAAAAGAATGCATCAGAAAACTGCATACTTTTGGACTGTCAGAAAGCTGTCTGTGCAGTGTCCAATGTGACATTAGTGTAAAAAAAAAAAAAACGACAGAAAAATGAGGGCAGTAATCAGAGGGAATGTATCGAACTGGAGAAATGTCATGAGTGGAGTACCACAGGGTTCAGTTCTTGCACTGGTAATGTTCATTGTCTACATAAACAGTCTATGAGAATGAATACACAATTATATGAACATGTTAGTTGATGATGCTATGATACTAGGGAAGATAATTAATAGAAGATAAATAAAGAATATCACGACAATTGTCATGATATTCAGAAGACCTGGCCAAAAATAAGTGTATGGAGCACCACTTGGCAAATGGAATTTAATGTGAATAAATGCCATTTTATAGAAAGTGGAATAGGAGAAAATAGACTACACAAACTACAAAATATGTGAAAAAGCTTTAACAAATTCTGATAAAGAAATATCTAGGGGTGGTTCTAGATAGAACACTGTCATCTGAGGACCACATAAAGAACATTGTGCGAGGAGCCTATGCTACGTTTTCCAATTTCAGAATTGCTTTTAAATATTGTACATGGATGGTGAAATGCTAAAGAAATTGTTCATGACCTTTATGAGACCAAAGCTGGAATATGCAGCAGTTGTATGGTGCCTATATCTTCAGAAGCACATAAAAAAAACTGGAAAAAGGTACAAAGACATGCAACTAAATGAATCCTACAACTGAAAGACAAGAGCTACAGGGAGAGGATAGAGGCATTAAATATGCCAAAACTAGAAGATAGAAGAAAGAGAGAGAGATATGATCGTTACGTTCAAAATAGTACTGTAACTGTAATCGACAAAATTGATAGGGAAGAATTTCTGAAACCTGGAACTTCAAGAACAAGAGGTCATAGATTTAAAAAAACTAAACAAAGCTGCCAAAGAAATACTGTACAAGAAAATCCACTTTCACAGACAGAGTGGTAGACGGTTGGAACAAGTCAAGTGAGAAGGTGGAGGAGGCCAAAACCGTCAGTAGTTTCAAAACGTTAAAAGGACAGAGTGCTGGGAAGACGGGACACCACAAGCATAGCTCTCATCCTGTAATTACCTAAGTGTAGTTACAAGTTGAAGAAACAAAGAAGTGACAAGAAAGGTGCTCTGGAGGATAAGGAAGGCATATAAGAAACAGAAGACAGTGTCACAGTGAGGAGAGAGACATGAGAGTACCAGCAGTCCCACCAAAGTCAGTACTGACTTATAAGTGAATACTCTCTCATTGTTGATGACAAAAATTATGAAGATTAAATATGTGGAAGACTGCAAAACACTGCAGGATGACAGACAAATTTGACCATTGAACTGTTCAAGTTACCCAAGGCACTATCTGTATGCACAAAGAAAAAAAAGTTTTGTCTTCGTATATTAATAAAAAACCATTCCCTGAACATAGGAAAATGCAACAAAAGTCATGTCATGTACTTTAGGTGTAGTGAATGATGAATTCTCAATGTCGTCACATCTTGTTAAAAAAAAAAAAAGTCAGCCTAGCTGGGTCACTATCAGAATCATCAAAGTTCTTTACAGGCTCATATGCATCTAGTTAGACATTACAGTAATTTCATCATATTTAAGCGACATTCGTGAAAAAGCTATACTACCAGAGTGGGAACCCTATGTACCTGTGGGAGTTTCAAATGTTATGGGATACCTGAAAGCTTCTCGGGATGGTTTGCACACTATGGATTGAACATCTGAGGATGGTATATGAAGTGTAAGGATTAAAATATGGTCCAACAAATAGTTACTAGAGTTAAACTCCATCACAGAGTAATGAAGCCAGGTGCTGTAAATAGGAGACTAAACACAAGATAACAAATGGGAAAAGAAACAATCCTGGAATTGGGTGGAGGGAAAAAAAAAACTTGTGGGGGAGGAGGGTTCGTATCACATCAAACCCATCTTCTGGAGCACACAGACACATCAGCTGCATATGTAGATTTGGCCAACATAAGTGTATTTTAAAATCTTTTGTAGTTATTGAGAACTCTAGCTACCGTATGGTCAACGAATTCTGGCATATTCTGTTCCAACACGGTCTTTATCTCATTAAACGCAAAACATACGTAGAGAAATTTTAGAGATATTCCACCAAGATCATTACCAGATCTGAGAAGTACGAGTTAAAAGAAAAGACTTTAGGAAAGAATTAAACATGTTACTGAAAAAAAGTAAAGTCAAAAGATACATGATAACCACATCCAGTTTTCATGGGAATTGACAGGGCAGGAAATAGGGCATGGGTGGCATAAGAGTAAGTGGAAACAGGTGGAAATTAAATATCCAAAATTAGTCACTAACACATTAGAAAGAACCAAAGTATCCGAGTAGTGAATAAATTAAATGTAACAAGTAATGAGGTGGAGGAGTCAGACTCCACACACACACATTTTCTAATTTACACATGACAGAGCCCAATAGGTCGAGAACCTACACACCACTCGACTGAAGGTCAAGATGCAAGATCCAAGGGCTGAAACTCAACTCCCATATGCACAACTAAGTGATTATATCTGAAGTATAAGTACAACCACCATTACAACTTCAAACATCAATAACCACCACTTTAACCACTGCACTGCGCAACGCGCCTTGAGGCTCTCGACGGGTGGTGTGCAACACGCCTCAGGGCTCTTATAGGTATAGCGTATCATTCAAAACTCCTGCGGGTACACGGGGTTCACATCAGCTTCCTCAGGGCTCTCCTAAACAGACGCCATTTTTTTTTTTTTTTTAAATTCATGGGCAACATTCCCGGGTGTGAAGGCCTCAGTACTGAGTGAGCAATGACAGGCTGGTGCACGCAGCATGAGCTAACAGCATTGCTGTTAAACTTGTGACCACAGCATCATCTAAAAATGTCAAAATATATATGTATCTGGTATTATTTAGCCATGATAGTATTACAGAAGAGCCTGACTGTGATAAAGACTGTGTACGATGTTCAGATATCAGTGAATAAATGCTGTTCAAGATGTTCACAGTGCTAGCCAAGGCACACTGCCATTATTTTGTGCATATAAAATTCTTCAAATGATTTCACATGTTCCTTTACAAAATAAACATGTAGAAAATTATTAATTTACATGATTTAGTGACCAGGATTGTGGTGAGAATTAGCGGTGGGAGGAGTATTGTTTGTGAGGGAGGGAAGGAGAGATGGTGTCGGCTGGTGTATGGCAACATGTTATTGTCTGGAATCACCATACCAGCTTAGTGGTTCGCTACGGTGAACACAAATGTAGATACTGTACTTATATATAACGTGTGTATAGAGTGTAATAACAGCAAAAGGCTTATGTTGGGAGCCATTTAGATGAGGGGGGGAAGTGAGGGAGGCTGTCGTCTGCTGTGACTTGTCATGCAGTGGCCACTATGCTGTTTGGACATACCAGCTTAATTGTACAGTTATGGTTAATAAAACATGTAAATACTTATATATAACATGTGTAAATAGTGTAATAAAAACAATAACAGTATGGTGGGAGATGAAATGTTGGTGAAGAGGGGGAGTGGGGCGTTTGAAGGAGAGAGTCAGCCAGCCAGCAGTCTGCTGTGTCACAGCCACTCTTGTTGTTTTGGGCTCACTATACCAACTTAGTGGTTTGTTATGGTGAACACATATGTAGATAGGCATATACAATGTGTGTATATAGTGTAATAACAGCAAAACACTGTTTAATTGATCGTAGAATATAATATACAGGTCACACATATGAGCCCCATAATTTAGAGCTCAGCGATGTTCCACACTTTGAACTATATAAATTCCACAAGTTACACACTTTTGAATAATATTACAGCAAAAAACCAGAGAAGAAACGAATAAGAAACTTCAAAATAATTGTGAAACATTATTTTTGCGGCAACTGCCGCCCCATAGGGTGGCGGGGCCTAGTGACCTTGAGCACTCCATCGCTTAGCGCCCATATGCTCAACTTCCCAGCTCCATTGCGGCTAAAGTATGTTATACAATTTTTTTTTAGTTTCCCGTGATCAGAGCCCGCAGTTTAACAATACAGTATAAAGAGAGAAAATAATTTTGTGGAAAATTTTTATTTTTGGCACACCACCCAGAGGTGTGTCATATTTTAATGCAGAGCAGTGCAGTGGTTAACCATAGCTGTAGATAACTACAGCCATCACTACAAATGCCACCACAACAGCCACAACCGAAATAACAACCACAAAATCCACCACAACCAAAATTATGGACACACACTACATTTGCTATGCTTATTACACCTGCCCGTGCTCACTACACCTGCCCGTGCTCACTACACCTGCCCGTGCTCACTACACCTGCCCGTGCTCACTACACCTGCCCGTGCTCGCTACACCTGCCCGTGCTCGCTACACCTGCCCGTGCTCGCTACACCTGCCCGTGCTCATTACACCCGTTTGTACCTGTTAGACAATATGCTCATTATTTCCCTCTTACACACTCTTTCCACCGCCCTATCCATATCTGGAGATAAGCCAACCCAGATATACATGTCAAGATTGCTTTTAAGTGACTGAAATACATTTAGTTTCAGGCTCAATTATCTTGGTTAATTTGTTACAACAAAATAAGTTCAGTTGTTTATACATTTTTTACACAATTGGTACAAAATACATCGTATTTTAGGAATCGATGTGTATCGCTGTCGGGATGTGGATTCTTAGGAGTGTACATAATGGGAGCACTGGACTGTCTGAAACGACATTCTCCAAGATTCTTAAACAGTGCTACCATAGCTGGAGCCTCAGCAGGTGCTTTGCTTGGAGCATCAATTGTTTGTGATGTACCTCTTAATGGTGCCAGAGATGGATTTCTCCGCACTGCAGTCGAGGCCAGGAAGTGGAAAATGGGCGTCTTTACTCCCGGATTTAAATTTGAAAATTATTTGAGTGCAGGACTAGATGCATTACCACCAGATGCTCATATCAAAGCAAGTGGAAGACTTTATGTGTCAGTAACTCGGGTGCATGACATGACTAATGTAATATTTTCTGAGTGGGAGTCGCGAGAAGATCTCATTCAGACACTGCGTTGTTCCTGTTTCATTTTGGGTTTCTCTGGACTGTATCCTCCCATATTACATGGTGTAAAATACATGGATGGTGGCTACACCAACAAGCAACCAGAATTGGGTCATAATACTGTTACCGTTAGTCCGTACAGTGGATGTGCAGATATATCTCCTAAAGAAAATGAAGGATTGGGTCAGTTAAAGTGGGCAAACTATGGTATGAATATCTCATATGCTAATGTACTACGTCTGTATAGAACTCTGATGCCACCACCTCCATATATATTAAATCATTATTATCATTATGGATATGAAGATGCTTTACAGTTTCTTAGGATTAATAGGAAGTTCAAACAGAGATGAATGCTATATGATGACCTTGTAAGTTTGCTTTAAATTCTGGATTGTGGATTGCATGTAACATTTGCTCAAGCAGTCAACAGTGTCTGTATATTTCCTCACTTTTTCCATTGATGGGGCATTGTCATGCAACTTTAAATGTGTTCATTCAATGCTTTGCAAATGGTTAAATTTAAATTCCGAAGTTTTATTTTGTTTAGCTTCCAATTCACTATTCCTATGTAAGAGTAAATAATGTTAAAATGCATGTGTGCGTGCACACAATAATATTACAGTGTATCTATGTACAATATACATGTACTGTTATATATATAATATATATCAATATATATGCAACAACAATCATGAAACACTGATCTAAGTGTGCAGGAAAATCACATTGAAAAATTTAAATAAAACTAATGTTTTAAGTCATTAAACTGGCTGCCTTCAGCAGTTAGACTAGCCTAACTGCTAAAGACGGCCAGCTTAATGGCTGAAAACATTAGTTTTTCTTTCATTTTTCAATGTGGTTTTTCCTGAACACTTACATCAGTGTTTCTTGATTGTTGTTGCATATTTAATTTATTTATTTATTTATAATAATTTGCTTTTGGTTTTTTACTGGCTCTAGCATTATTCAAATAATGTAGAAAGTCAAATGTTATTTTTTTTATGGCATATATCATTGTAAATAACTATTGACAAATAGTTAAAGCACTGAAAGCAAAAATAAAACAAAAATCTCTTAAATTTAAGGCTATTGGTATATTTTAGGGTAGCTTGCGTGTCGCTGTCTGGTGCCGGCTTCTTGGGCATTTACGAAATTGGTGCTATGGAATGCCTGGATCACCATTGGCCAGAACTTTTTAAAAAGGCAAATATGGCTGGGGCATCAGCTGGTGCTCTTCTGGCAGCTTCTATGGTATGCAATGTGCCAGTAGAGAGAATCAAGTCAGGCTTTTTCGAAACAGCAGCTGAAGCTCAGAAATGGTCAATGGGCCCCTTTAGCCCTAACTTCAGTATTGAAGACTACTTAAGAGTGGGATTAGAAGCTTTACCTCCTGATGCTCATATTAGGGCCAGTGGGAGACTGACTGTATCCCTCACCAAGGTTACCAGTAAGGAAAATATATTGGTATCCAACTGGGAGTCAAGAGAGGAACTCATCCAATGTCTTGTATGTTCCTGCTTTATCCCTCTGTTTTCTGGTCATAAATTTCCACTCTTTCGTGGAACTAAATTCATAGATGGATGCTTCACTAATAATCTTCCTGTGATACAGCAGCCAACTATTACCATAAGCCCATTTGAAAGCTTGGCTGATATTTGTCCAAGAAATCCTTCAAAGCAACCCCTGTATGTAAAGATTGGTAATGAGCATATGGCTGTAACATTTGCCAATGTAGCGAGACTTGTTCACTCTTTGTTACCCCCACCAGCAGAGGTCTTAGAGGACTTGTATGTCATGGGATATAGAGATGCTTACTACTTTTTACAAAGGAAACGCTCATTCTTTAGGTAGGGTAAGCAGGTGTGACATTGACAACTGTTAAAACATTTTCATTTAATGTTTCTTGGGTTGTTTGCATATAATCTTGTAAATTTGTAAAGTATTATAGTACACACATGTGCAAAATATTATGTACAGAAGCAAAATTTGTTATTAACACTGTACTACATTACCTTAAACAGTTAGTATAATTTATAAGTGCAAATAACCACAATACTGTAGTAGGATGCTGGATTAGTTTTAGGGGAATTTTAATTTATTTTTGTTCTGTAGAACTAGTGAGCAGTTTGAGTGCTCAGAGCACATTGCAATGCTATATAATACTTTATCAGTAATCTGGGGTTACTGTACATTGGATGCTGGTAAGGCAAGCCCCACGATCATAATGAGTTTACCATCACAAGCTAGCAGTGGTCCCTAACCAAGTACAGTGTTTACAGTGTTGAATTATATAATGTACTGCACTGTAGAATTTGAATATAGTATCTTTGAGTTTCATGCAGACCATTTGGAATCGGCTGCAGATCTGTATGTGTTGAACCCAAGAAAATATGTTTGGTAATAGTATGTATATTAATTTATACGTAGATGTAGCTATATGTTGGTACACTTTTGGAGTGTTTGGCTGTTTCATCTGCAGATAATTCAAATCATAATAGCTGTATATTGTAGTACTGTATATACCAATTTTTGTACATCAAACCACTTGAAAATCTGTATGTAATATGTTAGCCCCGATGATTCAGTAATGTGAACCTCGTGTAGCATCTTTGTAGCTTAATAGTGTTAGAGCAATCACTTTTGGAAGCTTTAATCTTGAGCATTTACATATTCAGTATAACAGAGTTAAGAGATGTTCTGTGGAATGTCTTAATATTTTTTAAATGGAAGGCAGATCGTTAGATGTTGATAACTTGGCTGAAAAGGACAAATCAGAAGAGGAATGGAGTTATTGTGAAAACTATATAAATTATACAATAGGAACTTAGCAAGAAGTTAAAGATTAGTGCAAATTTGAGAAAAGTTGTGGGTTTTGGAAGATGGGAGACTGAAATTTAGATGGGTGGAGAGAGTACAGAATTTTTGAGCCTTTAACAAACAGTTATAATGAGGCTGGAGGATGGGATGGCATATAATCTGGGAGATCTGGGAAGATAGAGAGCGGGTAAACGCCTGCCCGAAACGCTTTGCGTAATAGTGGCTTTAGGCATTGTATGTACTAGCTCTATCTATGAATCCATCAACTTTTGTATTTCACCTTGTATGTATGTACTTTACCTGAATAAATATTTGTATTTGTAGGTGCCATATTATGATGTTGGGTCAGTAAGCATGAATTTGGAAGTATGGTTAAGTCTGTTAATTAAGGGAATATCTTTCATGAATATTCATGGGAGGTCTTAGTTAAGACCTTAATTAAGGTCTTCCATGAATATATTAAGATTACCAAGAAAAGCACAAATTGGTGAAATATGTTTTTTGAAGACGACTGTTGAGTGAAATTAGCAGACATTGTGAGGAATGCGAGCGTAAGAGATACTGTACGTATATGGAAAGGTGATTTTTAGAAAACAAAATTAAATACGAAGTGCTATTCATAGTTTGGGCATGTAAAGGAAATTGATGACCACAGGTTGGCAAAATGTGTTATATGTATGGCATAAACCAAGAAGTATAAGGGCCAAACAAAAATACTGTGAAGGTTCAGTATGGATCATTGTCTAAGGATTGGAGTGCTTGAAGGAGAATGCACCTACCAGCTTGTGGGTTAGTGGGAAATGTGGTTTAAATATAGATTCATATATAATACAGTACAGTACTACCATATAATATTTAAAAAAACATCTTGAAACTAAGAAAAAAAAATGACTTAGAAAACACTATAACAATTTCCTCAGGAATTTTGTGTACTACAGAAGATATTTTTTATTCAATAAGAATGCCCTAGTTATTGATAGCTATTTACTATATTAGCAAATATCACTGCCATATGGATGAGTACAGTATAGTTGTGTGTGTGTGTGTGTAATTACCTAAGTGTAGTTACAGGATGAGAGCTACGCTCGTGGTGTCCCGTCTTCCCAGCACTCTTTGTCATATAACGCTTTGAAACTACTGACGGTCTTGGCCTCCACCACCTTCTCCCCCAACTTGTTCCAACCGTCTACCACTCTGTTTGCGAAAGTGAATTTTCTTATATTTCTTCGGCATCTGTGTTTAGCCAGTTTATATCTATGACCTCTTGTTCTTGAAGTTCCAGGTCTCAGGAAATCTTTCCTGTCGATTTTATCAATTCCTGTTACTATTTTGTATGTAGTGATCATATCACCTCTTTTTCTTCTGTCTTCTAGTTTTGGCATATTTAATGCTTCTAACCTTTCCTCGTAGCTCTTACCCTTCAGTTCTGGGAGCCACTTAGTAGCATGTCTTTGCACCTTTTCCAGTTTGTTGATGTGCTTCTTAAGATATGGGCACCAAACAACAGCTGCATATTCTAGCTTTGGCCTAACAAAAGTCATGAACAATTTCTTTAGTATATCCCCATCCATGTATTTAAAAGCAATTCTGAAGTTAGAAAGCATAGCATAGGCTCCTTGCACAATATTCTTTATGTGGTCTTCAGGTGATAGTTTTCTATCTAGAACCACCCCTAGATCTCTTTCTTTATCAGAGTTCTTTAAAGATTTCTCACATAATATATAGGTTGTGTGGGGTCTATGTTCTCCTATTCCACATTCCATAACATGACATTTATTAACATTAAATTCCATTTGCCAAGTGGTGCTCCATATACTTATTTTATCCAGGTCTTCTTGAAGGGCATGACAATCATCTAAATTTCTTATCCTTCCTATTATCTTACCATCATCAGCAAACATGTTCATATAATTCTGTATACCAACTGGTAGATCATTTATGTAGACAATAAACATCACTGGTGCAAGAACTGAACCCTGTGGTACTCCACTTGTGGCATTTCTCCAGTCCGATACATTGCCTCTGATCACAGCCCTCATTTTTCTATCAGTCAGAAAGTTTTTCATCCATGTTAGAAGCGTACCTGTCACTCCTCCAATATTTTCCAGTTTCCAGAACAACCTCTTATGTGGAACTCTGTCGAAAGCCTTTTTTAGGTCCAGATAGATGCAGTCAGCCCAACCATCTCTTTCCTGTAATATCTCTGTTGCTCGATCATAAAAACTGAGTAAATTCGATACACAGGATCTACCAGATCGAAAACCATACTGTCTGTCTGATATTATATCATTTCTCTCCAGGTGTGCTACCCATTTAGTTTTAATTATTTTTTCCAATATTTTGACTATTACACTTGTCAATGATACCGGTCTATAATTAAGGGGGTCTTCCCTGCTTCCACTCTTATAAATTGGTGTGTGTGTGTGTGTGAGGCACGCACTCTCACTTTGTCACATGACTGCAGATACTTGTCAATATTACCACATCATTCTTGTGTGTTACCAACATGTTCTAAACAAACCAACATACAGGTACTGTACTTGGGTAACATTTAATGTATGTATACAATAACTAAATATTGTTGGGTCTCAAAATTATCTTTTGACATAACTGTAATTATGTTATATTCTAAGTGCAATGTCCATATTGTATATTTTATGTATTTCAGTGTAAATATTTATAAATGCTAATTTGTGTATATTAGGCACCTATTAATATACTGTAGTATTTATTATATTGTTAAGTCTTTTTCCCAAACCAGTCAATAATGAATTAAAGTTAAGAATGGTTAATGTAGATCTAATCTTACTCCTCCTCATATTGGTACGTTAGTTTAAAGTAATGACAATTTAATATCTCTAGTGTGAATAGTGAGTTTAAATTGTTGGTGGTAGTACAAAGATTTGAAAAGGTCTCCATATTTTAGAACGGCACAAGGCCCAAAACTCGAAATATGAAGTGAAAAACCACAAACTAAGAGGTGCTTGGTATACCTTGCGGCATTACTGCTTAGTGTACATAGGTATAAGATTGGATGTGAATCTGAAATAAAAACAAAATCATGATTATCTGTATCACAAGAGAATTCTTGATTGAAGAATAAGTTACCATAACTTGTGTCTACCGTATATAATATGCTTCTCTCTACATTAGTTTGCATCACATGACTGTAACAATTTTCATACTTTAAGAATTAATGTGTTGAAATTGCACAACTTCAACATAACATGTGGAGTTGCTTGATTATTTCATAGGTTAGACATACTGTATATTGTACTGTATATGAATGAGTTTGGGGTGGATGTAAATACGAGTTGCCTCATATGAGCCAATAGGTCCTTTTATGTTCCTATATTAAGTCTTGAGTGTAGGCTCTAGCAGATACTTTAATGCACTCTTGAAAATTAAAAACCAACCATGAAATATGTATGGTTCTTTTCACAAATTGAAAAATCTTGTGGAATAGCTGTGAGGTAAAATTAAGTATTTTGACTGCTTGCACCAATGACAGTCTAGAATGGAGGAAATATGTTTGTGTACCAAGAATGGTAAATAGTGTTTTCTATATAAAAGTTTAAATGGGCTTTTTACAAGAATAACCTTTAAATTTCTTCCCTTGTGTTGTTATAAACCGAGTTTTTCCTTGACATACCTCTACTGTTTCTTCCTTCTTGCCTCCCTTTTTACCTTATCTCTTAATCTTGTGTTCCTCTCAGTGTCTTTGTGGGATTGTCTGGCCCTGGGCTTCCCCTTTGATTGGGCTGCTCTTTCACCCTCTCCTTCCCGACTTCCGGGTCTCATGGTACGGGGAGTTCATGACCACTCTACTCTCTCTCCCTTCCCTATCTGCTATTTGAGAAAATCCCCAAGAGGTTATAGGTTATCTCTTGAGATGTTTTTTTTTTTTTTTTTTTTTTTTTGTCCCCGCGGCCTGGTCCTCGACCAGGCCTCCACCCCCAGGAAGCAGCCCGTGACAGCTGACTAACACCCAGGTACCTATTTACTGCTAGGTAACAGGGGCATAGGGTGAAAGAAACTCTGCCCATTGTTTCATGAGGGTTGAAAATATTTTAGAAATTCCTTCCCCCCCCCCTTTCCTCCCTTTCAAATGTGGTTTATTCTTCATAATATAGGAAATTTACATTTTTAATAATGCTGTATGTTATGTAATTAATGTACTGTACTACATTTGCTAACTTTCTATTTGTACAAATTACCTTGTGAATATTCCTTGTATTCAACTTGAGAAATAGAAAATTATCATTGCAATTGGTTTTTGTTTTAAACCAAATACTGTGTACTATTGTTTGTTTGTAATTGTGTTGAGCGTGGAGAGGGTTGGCAGAGTAACATTCATGATACAGCTTCTTGCTTCCTGAAGAAGTATGTAGAACATTACTAGGTTACTCTGTTCTTTTCAGCAAGAACATATTGATCAGGTGGATTGTAGATCAGAACATGTTGATCTGGTGGGTTATAGATCAGAACATGTCTTGATCTACACCCTCACCTGATCAATATGTTCTGATCTACAACCCTCCAGATCAGTATATCCCTAAGCTACAACTCGCAGGATCAATATGTCCCGAGCTACAATAATAATAATAGGTTTCAATAAGAAAAAAGGGTAAATTGAACATGCAAAATAAATATCAAATGTGGAGCATGATAAAGGACATACTGTACTGTAGAACTGTATTATGATGAAGTACTGTCGGGAAGGATGTGGTTTACAACATTCGCAGTTTGCAGACAGCAGGTCAGTGGTGGGAAAGAAAGGAGACACACACACACAAGAAACACAGATGATAGGAATGATTATTGTACACAAAAATATATAGGACAGGAAGAAAACATGTAAACAAAGGATGAATAGGAGTAAGTCAAAATAAGAAAAATGTAGAAATTGTTGCTTTTTTTCCATCATGTCTGCAAATTAAAAATTATCAATTTTGTGCATCTCTTTGTTTTGAGTGAGTGCATCATTCCATAGTGATGTTCTGTTAAATATTGCAGACTACAGTACAGTACTGATTTCTTTCAAAAGATAACATGTACAATATATAGTGTATGTCAGGTTATTTTGCTATGTCTGCTTATCTTGTAACTATGTGTATCTTTTTTTTTTCTTGTTTCAGGTCACGTTTGGGTTGTCAGGTGTGCTTGACAAAAAAACTGAATGGCATGACTGTGCAAGTTCCTGAAGCCACTGCTGATGCTCGCTCAATGTAACACCAAAATGTGTTCACAGCTCTTGCTCATAAAAGCGTAATTGGAATATTTAATAGCCATTTAATACTGGAGATTAATATAGTCATTAAATTGCAGTTTATTATACCTTTGTACAATTCCCAATACAAATAAGTTAAAATGCATTATTAAATGGTTAGTGTAAGGAGCTATTATTTTACTGCTGGGTGCTACAGGATTAAAACTATCACAACAGCTTTGAAATCAAATTTAATTGCAATTTTTCATTGGCAAATGAATATTTATTCAATAAACTCTTCAGCTACAGTACTGCATTAGTGCAGACTAACACCACTCGCATTTCAATGCCAATATATTTTTATCCAATAAAATTATGCTCCAATGATGTAATGTGCATTACAAGAGCATAGACAGGAAATGTACATTTTAATGTGATGGTCCGTTCAAATCGCATACCTCAGGAGTAGGTTAGGAGTTTGTAGTGACTTCCCTAGGAATCTTAGTAATATTTTGTGCTACAGCTTAATTGATATTGTGTATATCCCATCAAGGAGCAAAATTAAGTCATTGCCACAATAAACATGGTAAGTAACATTTTATTTACCTTGGCCCTGGGAGCCTCAAACCCCAAGAGCGGGAGAAGGTAGCTCTTGGCGTCGCCACAGATCAGCCACAACATGGAAGGATTCCAGAAATGCCCAAGTGCTGCCCAACTGGAACTTTAAGCCTTCCCTGGAGTGCCACTCAAGCAAGGAGGAATTAAGTTATCCACGCTCCAGCCATATAAATTATCAACCACAGTAAACGTGTATTATAACGTCTCATTAGGTGCTTCTGGATTTTTTCCTTATTGTGACTGTTCAGTGGCGTGGTTGATAGAGCTACCGTCTACTTCTCTTGGGGAGGAAACTGCAGAAGACATATTGGTCCATGAGAGGCAACTCCTCTTTATATCTACACTCATTTGTATATGTATAATCTACACGTATCCATTATGTTGTTGATATTATTTACGTAAATCATGTCTCCCCCATCCTCCCCACTTCTTATCCTTGGCCTTTATTGAGAATATAAAATCGGTTTCCCAGTCTTGTTGTATAGGAGCTCTTGATTCACATGATTAACTTGTTATTCTTGTCTGTTTGCATTTAAGGCGAGTTATGCTCTTTAGTGTGCCATCCAAAAATAAACTGTAATCTAAATGGGCTTAAAGATGACTTGATGATGCAAAAAAAAATATTAAATGGCTTATTAATGTTTCCAGATATGAATCCCAGTATTGTATTATCTTATTTCAAACGTTTAAATACGGTATTGATTTCCTGGCTTAAGATCCAGATTATTTTCACATTCAGATTTGATACTTTCAGCATTTTGGCTGATGTTGGTAACATTATTTCTATAAGCTCTGGTAAAATCTACATTTGTCAGTAGTGAGCAGCATATGCCACTTTTTTTAACATTTATATAGTCTTAAGTTTTCCTGTGACACTTTTGAGATCTTGTCTGAGTTATTTCTTGCCCTGTTTTAGTGTCATCAGCAAATTTGTTATGTGCCAATGCACAGTCCAGTATCACTTCATTTATGATAGTTTCCCCACTCGGAGTTAATCCCATTTCTAGGAGTAGCTTGGGAAGCCCCCGAGGGCAGCCCATCTTCAGACTATGTTCATTCCATCCAGCAGCCCACCCCAAAAATGCATTCATTAATTTTAACATTTTGTTCATTCAAAATATCAATTTTCTCAAATATAATTTAATATTATTATATACTGTATTAGCATATTATGCATATTTAGGCACAAGTTGTGTGTTTAGGTTCTGTTGGCATTTATGTGTACTTATAGTACTGAATATGGGCGAGGCATTTACAGTTACAATTTGAACAGAGGTCTTTAGCAACGTTCAAGAAATGTTCAGACGTCATCAGTTGTGAGTCGTGTGTAAATTTTGTTTAATTCATAAATGGGGTTTGGCCCTTGCATGGAATGAACATTTGGCTCTTAATGAGGATGGGCTACCAATGGACCCACCAGAAAGAGGCGTTTCATTACATTCAACTCTGGATGTATGCTGACCCTCTGTTTCTTTTGAATCGGAATAATTCTTTTGAATTCCTCTGAATGAAGTTAGTCATGCCCTAACACAAAAGCACCTTGTCACATTAAATACAGAAATCAACCACATTTAATATAATATAGTAAAAAAATTATTAGATTTCTTACCTATACCTATATAAACTTTTTAAATATATCCTTTGAATAAGTGACAATAACGAAAATGCAACCCTTTTGTCTTCTGTTCCATTTTCACTACTACTAGCTAGTGTCCTTGATGTAACAATTGTTGGAAGCCATTTGACACTGCCTGAGAAATCTATTAAAAGAATTAATACTGCTGGTTTTGATAACTTACAACTGAACTCAAATCATCATTTGTATTTACACAAATCTGAGAATGCATAAGAGCATGTTGGTTAATCAGCGACTATGCAATGAAGTAGCATAAAACATATGAGTGTGTGAAAGGGTCATATTTAAATTAACAAGAAAAATTGCAATAGTTGAAAAGGGGCACTTAATATATGAATAAATGCAGCAAGTAGCACTTTCTTATGGGTGTATATTAGTAACAAATATGCCCTTATTGGGAGATAATTGTGATTCAATTCTTCGTAATGAATGATTTCATTGGCAGCTGAGGGTCTTTTGTCTGTAAAGCGAGTTTTTACCTTAAATACTATACGCTAGAGGCATGGAGTTTAACACATGAATAACTGGATGGGTGTAACTAGTTTGAGAGAATTTTGTAAACATTTTCTTTTGTTAAATACCATAAAAGAATAATGGAAGGAAATAATAATTCATTGTGTCAGGGGGACAGGTTATCTTGAGATGATTTCGGGGCTTTTTTTTTAGTGTCCCCACGGCCCGGTCCTCGACCAGGCCTCCACCCCCAGGAAACAGCCTGTGACAGCTGACTAACACCCAGGTACCTATTTTACTGCTAGGTAACGGGCATAAGGTGAAAGAAACTCTGCCCATTGTTTCTCGCCGGCACCTGGGATCGAACCCAGGACCACAGGATCACAAGTCCAGCGTGCTGTCCACTCGGCCGACAGGCAGCCAGATTATACATACATCACATGTTGACCAAACCGCACTAGAAAGTGAAAGGACAACGACATTTCGGTTCTTCCTGGACCATTCTCAAGTCGAGATTCTCACAATCGACTTGAGAATGGTCCAGGATGGACCGAAACGTCGTCGTCCCTTCACTTTCTAGTGTGTGGTTTGGTCACAATATTTCAGCCACGTTATTGTGACTCCTTGTCTGCACATACATCACATGTTGGGCTTATATCGAGGTCCCCTCCCCAGGATGCAACCCAACAACAAGCTGACTAATTCCTGGGTATCTATTTATTGCTAGGTGGACAGGGGCATTAGGTGATAGGATATGGGCCAAACCATTTCTGTCCCACCCAGGATTCGACCCAGGAATTCTCGATTGTGAGTCGAGAACGAACCTGACTGTCCTACCGGGTCCCTCATGGGGAAAATAAATGTGAGAACTAAGCTTGCTTTACCAGCCATTGTGAAAAATGGCTGGTACTTTACAGAACAGAAAAACTATGTTGGGTTTTAAAGAACAGTACAGTACAGTATATGAAATACAGTACAGAACTTAATAAGCATAATGAAAGATTTAATGAGCATTGAGAGTGAAGGAATCACTAATGAGACCCAAGTGAGATACAGTACAATGATTAAAAAGGACATTAATTATACGAGAAGTCGTGATATTGGTATCTAAAGGAATATATGGTATTTTGTGGTGGTGAATGAATTTGATGTCAATACTGGCATTGTAAAAAATTACTAACACACATTCCTACGCTGCTCTCTTATCATCAGCATCTTCCCACCCCATTCAATTTAAAAACAGCAAATATCATTGAAAATAAAGTGCTGCAGGTATGACATGAATTATTTTGTTTATGATATTTTGAAATTTAATTAGCTGAAGTCAGTATGTTAATTTTACTATTGATTTTATGTATCACAAAAGTATGATAATTTTTGTGAAGGCAAGTCGTCATCTCATGACAAGTGAACACATTCCTTTTTAAATTTCCTTTTACACTATAATACTTTACAATACTTTGTTTACTCAGGATATCTTAAAAGATACAGTTATATTTCTGTATAAATGCATGTACAAAAAATTATTATATAAAGACCTGAATATATATATATACAGTATATACATTTTATAAGAGTATTTTTGCAACAGATTTTTATGAACAACTGAATAATGTAGATCCTTCAGTAATATCTTAAAAGTGATGTACAGTAATTATTTGCAATGGCCAGATACCGGACTGGCAGCTCACAGCTGCAGGCCAAGCAAGTGCTGTGGTGGTTATGTACTGTAGTTAAGTTGACTTTCCTGTGTTTGAACCAGATCGTACAAATTAATGCTCATTACGTGTAAATATGACACATTGTTAATACTTTATAATTTCTTAAATGTTCTATATCATTTTTGTTGCATTAGCTGTTTGTTAAGTACTGTAGTGCAGAGAAATGGGGAATACGCGTGTCAAAAGGGGTTATCTTAGGGTTATTGAAGTCCCTGTGTTCTCAGGATGAGACAAACACCAGTCAACTACGTTTTACGTACAGTGTACTGGTTTAGTGCTCGGTGGCATAAGCACCTGGTTCATGGCAACACACCAAAATGTTTCGCCGTGCTTGGGACTTCAAGACTGACTGCCCAAGGTGACACTGGTGGTGAAATAGCTAATCAATTTGTAGTACTGTACAGGATATGGAAGTGTTGTAAAAATATTAATAAGATTTTTATACATATTGAATTGTAAAATGAGATGTTATTATATTAATTACCCATCATAAATATTGTACAGCACATAAAGAAATTGAAAAATAATTGTATGGGAACCTACACACACCTCAAGTGTAATTAACATGATATACTTTGATACATTACTGTATTTTGCAGCATTACAAATAAATGTTCACAGTTTATATTATGTTTATGTTACTCTACGAATATTACGTGTATAAAATTTATGCTAATAATTCCTGTCTATGTATATGCACTATTGACAGCGGCTACATTTTTCTTTATTGCAGTCTCTCTCTCTCAAACATTAACTGAAGAAAGGTAATAAACATTCCATGTATTTACTGTGAGGAGTCGAAACTGAATTTACACGAACAAAAACATTTTACTGGGGAACACGAGTTTAAACATTTGAGAATTACAGTACAACTTATGGACAGATTATTCATGTATGATCAATATGCAAATATAGTATTGTATGGTGAATAGTGAGGGGCCACAACTTAATATGTATGAATGAAAAATAATGAAAATATAATACACGTACTGTATTCATAAGTGATACTATTGTTAAACCTATTTAATATACTGCCACAGTACCTATAATTAGTATAAAAATATTTCAAGGTAATGTTACAGTCTTTAATAAGTTTTTAAAATCTATGATTGTGGCATGTTTGAATGTGCAGCCAGGTACACACACAAAATTATACTTTATAAAAAAAAAACAAATGGAATCTGTCTGCTTCACAAGGATTCCATCTATTAAACACTAACTTCAGGATACATGTATAAGTTAACTAGAGTACAGTAATGTATATGCTTTTAACGAGTCGATTATAAACTATAAATGGATTAAATGCAAATTAAACTATGTCCAGAGCTTTAGCAAAACTATCAATCTTAATATAAATTTATACCAGCTTTTACAACTATCATACCATCATGCAAGAAAGTCATATAAGAGTATGCATTTGTGGTTGAAAGCCTCAACTTTGGGTTAGCCTCACAAAACCTTACAGGGTGACGGTAGTTGTTGGGGATGGTCATAGGTTGGTTGGGGTTGATCCCAGGTCCCATTTTGCATGAAAGGCAAGTGATAGCAATTTTCAATCTCGCTAAATATAGATTCCATCCTCACTAAGATTAATCAAGCATATTTTCTACATTAGATGTTTGTTCTATAGTTTATTGAAGATGGTTACAGTGGTGAACGATATGGAAGATTATGAANGATAGAAAAGTGAAAATGCTACCTGAGGCTAAACTAGCTGTCGCAGTGGTCACTAGTTAATATGGTTAAAACAAGCTGTCACAGTGTCACTAGTCAACACTGTTAAACTAGCGTCCACAGTGGTCACTAGTCAATAGGTTAAACAAGCTGTCACATGGTCACTAGTCAATATGGTTAACAAGCTGTCACAGTGGTCATAGTCAAACAATGTTAAACTAGCTGTCACAGTGGTCACTAGTCAACACTGTTAAACTAGCTGTCACAGTGGTCAATAGTCAACACTGTTAAACTAGCTGTCACGTGGTCACTAGTCAACACTGTTTAAACTAGCTGTCACAGTGGTCATAGTCAACACTGGTAAACTAGCTGCACAGTGGTCACTAGTCAACACTGTTAAACTAGCTGTCACAGTGGTCACTAGTCAACACTGTTAAACTAGCTGTCACAGTGGTCACTAGTCAACACTGTTAAACAAGCTGTCACAGTGGTCACTAGTCAACACTGTTAAACTAGCTGTCACAGTGGTCACTAGTCAACATGTAAACTAGCTGTCACAGTGGTCACTAGTCAACACTGTTAAACTAGCTGTCACAGTGGTCACTAGTCAACACTGTTAAACTAGCTGTCACAGTGGTCACTAGTCAATATGGTTAAACAAGCTGTCACAGTGGTCACTAGTCAATATGTTAAACAAGCTGTCACAGTGGTCACTAGTCAACACTGTTAAACTAGCTGTCACAGTGGTCACTAGTCAACACTGTTAAACTAGCTGTCACAGTGGTCACTAGTCAACACTGTTAAACTAGCTGTCACAGTGGTCACTAGTCAACACTGTTAAACTAGCTGTCACAGTGGTCACTAGTCAACACTGTTAAACTAGCTGTCACAGTGGTCACTAGTCAACACTGTTAAACTAGCTGTCACAGTGGTCACTAGTCAACACTGTTAAACTAGCTGTCACAGTGGTCACTAGTCAACACTGTTAAACTAGCTGTCACAGTGGTCACTAGTCAACACTGTTAAACTAGCTGTCACAGTGGTCACTAGTCAACACTGTTAAACTAGCTGTCACAGTGGTCACTAGTCAACACTGTTAACCCAGCTGCCACAATGCTTCCTTAATTGTACTATCATTTGCATGTGAAAGATTACCCTTATTAAAAAGCAAAACACTGCAAGTAACAACATAAACACAATTCACATGCAATTAAATATGAATATTTAACGAATTTTAGTCCAAATTAAATGTTTTTTTTTGTATAATGAATATCTTTCTTTGGCTGAAGAAGCTGGGACAGCAAAAATACATACAATGAAGTATCCCAGTAATTGAACAATTCCATTTTCTGTTTACTTTCGCCCAATTCCATTTTCTGTTTACTTTCACCAATACAATGTTTAATCAACATAAAAAGAAAATGGCAGTCATAAATAAGCATAGTTTACAGTATAAATACAACACAACAGATGGCACGGCATCTTGCTATCCCACAGTTATATTGCGGTAATTCTCTTTGTTTCACGAATCTCTGTTGATCTCGTATTTGTCCAGAGTCTTAAGAAAAGATCTTCCTATGAAAATATCACAGTTATAAGAAAATGTGCCAGTCATTAAAAAATGGAATCTCAGTCTTAGTCTTATATTAAATAGGACTGATATTTCATAAACAATCAGGTCTAAAGACCAGGCAACATGGATGATGTTCACTGCACTCGATCAGTCAACTTATGCACCACTGACCCTGGCAAGTAACTGGATGGGTGGCTGCATGGACACAGCATCACCCTTCGCTATGGGAACCTCAACAAGTGTCCAACAGGGTTTTCCAAACCATACTACCACTGTGGTTTTCAGAATAACCATAATTATAATTTACTCTTAAATATATACTGTATATAATAAAATATTTTTGTTGTCTGTCAAAACAAGCATTGAAGTTATAATCTTTGAGAAACAATATAGTTCCGAAGTCAGCATTTTTGCTGGTCGGTATAAAACAATTGAATTATGGAATTTAAGTATGCACAGAATTTAAATATGCAGAAGAGGTACCCGACAGCTGAGTGGACAGCGCTTTGGATTCGTAGTCCTGAGGTTCCGGGTTCGATCCCTGGTGGAGGCGGAAGCAAACGGGCAGTTTCTTTTATCCTGATGCCCCTGTTACCTAGCAGTAAATAGGTACCTGGGAGTTAGACAGCTGCTACAGGCTGCTTCCTGGGGGGAGTGTAACAAAAGGGAGGCCTGGTCGAGGACTGGGTCGCGGGGATGCTAAGTCCCGAAATCATCTCAAGATAACCTCAGAAGCACCTCTTCAAAGCTATACCAAAGGAGTTGATTCTTTGAAATAGTTCCTTTGTCAGCATTTTTGCTGGTAAGTATAAAACAAGTGAATAATGGCATCTAAATGCCCAATAGAAGAGGTTCCTTCAGAAGGACCTTTTAAAAAGGTGGCCATTGTTACCTAACTTAATCAGCCAGTTACATAAAAAAAAATAGAAAGCAGAAATTATCATAACTAGCTTAATGAGCTGCAGATGCACCTTTAACTTCAAATCCCATTTATAGACAATCTTATGCAATGTCTCCTCATATCACTCCGTCTCTGATTATATCAATACATACTATTAAAATATGAATGTAAGCAATAATAAAGTTTGGCATAATGTATTAAGTGCTAGGGCAATATTCTACCTAAATATATAAATTTGTTATCTACCAATTTGTAGGAAACAGTGAACAAGAACAACAAAAATCTACATACAGCAGTGACTACAGCATAGGAACCCAAGTTCTTTATTAAGTTACGATACCACAAACAGCCATAAGGTCTATGCTTAATGGCAGTAGTGGCATCTGAAAATGTATCATAATCATATTTTGCTTTTATCACCTTTATGTGAGGCAGAGCAAACTTTAAAATGGTCTAATATCACATAGCCCTTCATTTTCATCTAAGCAAAGAAAATTTCAAAGCACCACATTAAAAATTGTTGACTGCTCATTAACACTTCGGCGATGTGACCTATCCACACGTTCCCGAGCACAAACATTCTGACCCTCCCACCACATCGCTCACGGACCGCTCAGCGATGGGAAGTTTTATAACCATCATTTCACATTTTCTCAATTATTTGTCGGTTTATAGCTATAAATTTAGTATCAAAATGTTCACAAATAAATTGTCTGGAGTACAGTATACTGTAGATGCAAAAACAATAGCGTATTTATAATAATTTATGTTCTTCTCCACACATTGCCGACTGTAAACATAGGGCACTGTCTGGGTCCTGCTCAGCAATGCATAAAATGTTGACAATCATTTCACCTTTTCTCAGTTATTTGTTGTGTTATAACTGTAAATTTTATATCCAAAAGTTCGCAAATGAATACGCTAGAGAACAGATGAAAAAAAGTGTATAAATATATAATAGATTATGCATGACAGCAATGAATATATGAATGTTTTGTGAATAGCAATTAGATGACTCGGTTTAGCTTCATTGCAACGTTTACTGTCGGAGTGTGAATGACGTGTTTTAGTGTCACTGGAACACGAAAGTATTAACATTTGTACAACTAATGGCTATAACAAACTTTAGCAAAGTACAGTACTGTAATGTCATTTTAAATTTTACTGTTTCCTGAAGTAAATCCTTAGCTTTATCTAAGAGCATGAAATAGTGGAGATGAACAAGTTTTCACCAATGAAAAAACACACATGACCTTTAACAAACAATTTGAAAAATCACATTTGCCTACATATAAATATGACAGGATCTATTACTGGCTGGGCGATTCTCTACGACTTGCCCTTCTTGTAGCGGTGGCGGGCCTGCGCTTTGTTGTATCTAGGGTGGTGGCGGCGCTCTTCCCCATCTCCACCTCCATCACCAGCTTTTTCTCTTGCTCCACTAACTCCATTTCTAGCATCACCATCATCCACACCTAGAGCAAAGTTCAATTAATATTTTACACATCAAAGGACTAGGTGAAAATTAGATTTTGAGGTAATATGAAAAAGCATTTTTTGAGCAAAACCATTCAGCTGCTATTTAAAGATTCCATTGTGTCCTGGACACAATGAAATTGTGTCCAGATTGATTGTGTCCAGGACACAATGGAATCAAGGAGCTGAAGTTCAACCACTGCAAGCACAATTAGGGAAGTTCATACAAAATATTGCAGGAATTTTAAAGCATATCTGCAAAGTCAAATATGTGCTAGGGAGTTAATGGAGAGTAATCAGTCTTGCCCCAGAATGCCTGGCAAGAGTACAAGCAACAATCATTCTAAACAATATTTTGGCACCACCACCACTAACAGCCAAATGAGCATTTTGCTAACTACTTGACCCATATTGCCCACCCATATGCTACTCGACTTTAAAAAGTAATTCTGCACACAGGAGACGAGGGAAAAAATGTGAGGGGAACAAGAGCAGCAGAATGATTTTGCTACAAAGGGAGTCTTGCACATTAAGCCAAGGTCTTATTTCTGAGCTATCACATTCAGCTTCTCCCATATTAAATATTTTGTATAAGCAAAGAAGAAAACATGCTAAATGGAGAAACTCATCTGGGTCAGAGAATAATGACTGAGGGAAGATGACGGTGAAGAGCACACGATCCAAACAAATGAACAGGAGACGATGACACCAGCACAACCAACATTGACAAGACTCAGTGAGAGGGAGCAAAGTGTGCCTAGGGCCACATGCTGAAGACCCAAGTGGGGAATCTTTGGAAGGTTCAATTCAGTGAAGGTGCAGATGATCCACCAAAAAACCCGGAGCTCTAAATTACCTGACAAGCAGAAGATGGAAGCAAAGGTGGCAAATTTCCAGAATTTATATACCTTAAAGTTGACAAAACTTGACCAATCTCCACAATAAATGCAAAACTGATAACTAATGCTGAGGTTCAACGACATAGACAAAACAAAAGTGTGATGCAAGAGCCAAGACTGAGTGATAATAGTACCCCGGTGAAAGGATGAAGTGGTACCTTTTGCAAAGAAACCCATGTTGGGATAAGAGACCCATGAATGAGTGTTCCTTACCAAATAAAACGAATCCCCAAAGCAAGGAATGAAACTAGCTAACTCTGTTACCTGTAGAGAGCACAAGAAAAAAATGTGGTCCTTTAAGGACAACAAAACCCTAACCTCTCTGGTGTTAAGAAAGCTAGACTTCTGCTGAGAAACTATACAGATTCCAACAGAGCACCAGAAGGAAGAATTTAAAAACTTAATTAGACAAATGTAAAGATAAAAAAAAATGTTAAGGCATGAAACCTAACTTGAAGGGATGCATTAATGCTGGCCTATTTTGTATTCAGCAAGAACATCCTCTCCTTCAAGTCAGATAAAGAATGCCCTTATAGTTGTCAGAGAGAGAGAAAAGAATTGGTTGAGGGCCAGGTGACTAGAAATTGCCATGCCATCGGATACTAGTGTCAAGAAAACACCTGGAGAAGCTGAATCTGGATTTCTGCCACTTGTCCCTTACACAGGTGGAGTTCAAACTACTACCTGTACAGAAATTCCAAACACATAGACTGGAGGAGAGCCTGGGCCAGCTCAAAAATCACAGTTGACTGATCTTCTGTGTGAGGTGACCTAAACCCAAGTAGGGTCAAAAGGACATCAGTTCAATTTGTTACTAAATGCCTCATACAGAGCTACTACTGTACTACTACTACAGAGGAAGGGTCATTCCTCGAGTCTTACTGAGAAGTCAAAGGAAACCCTGTGCCACAAGAAGGTGAAAAAGAAGGTTCTGCAGAGATGCCCTTGAGTTAAAGAAGGGTCCTTTCACCCAGAGAAAAGAGAAATCACAAACACCTTGGAGGCTTGGAAAAGTTATGTATACCTGTGAAAGAGAAAGGAAATGCAGAGCTTCCAACTTCCATCCCTGCACCCACTAGCACCTGCATGTCAATGGCCTGGAATATCTTAGGACTGATTTCCAGACCTGGTTTTGTATTCCTCCCATCTGACCCATTACCGGCTCTTCATCTCTATCAGCAGATCAACAGTTCGAGCTACACAGGTTCTCTACAGATATTTGTGTGTGGAGATGTTAAGACTGTTGTATTCCCATTTGTATGGAATGCAAATGGTGATCCTCCTGCTTAGCCAAATTTGAACTTCATATCATTATTATTAAATGGCTTCAGCATTTTTGTTGTGCTCTGCCAGTTGTCATTACTGTCTGTGGTGGTGGTCAGGTAATTTTCCCCCTTGGTTGTTTATTTACCACTGCTCTGTTACTCTATTTCTGAATCCCCTTCACCTTGCCTCTATATTCTAAGGCTCACCTTGACCAGCTTCTCTGTTTGGAATTTCTAGAACAGTTTTATTGCCACCTGCAGTGGTTCTATTCAGGTAATATAAATAACAACAAAAATAAATAAATAATATAGTTCATCATTTCATCTCTGTTACCCATAATTGTCAGAGGTCCTTACTGCCATCAGTGTTAGTCAGAGCACGCATAATAACTTCGGAAATCTGCTGGTACTTACCTAAAAAGTCAAGTGGCGGCTCTAATAATGACTTGCGTTGATTTTGAATATACATTCTGTAGCCAAAGCCAAGGCCCAAGCCTAGGAGTGAAAACACGATAGTGACGACTGACTGGAGGACAGGGTGCTGGAAGAAAAAAGAAAAGATGCGTGGTTCAGTATGCACATTGCCTCTTAAAAACTGTTACTGTACACAGGCTTCACTTGAACAGCTAGATTCAGTAGAGAAACACTAAGATGTGTCACCTTTATTTGTAGTTGGTTAAACATTCTCTACAAATAAAGTCACAACTTTGTACTCTATAACTAAATGTATATTTTAAAAGAATATTTTATAAGTAGAATATTTTGGAATTTATATATGAATATTATAATTCTACATAGATTCTACATAGAATCTAAATTCTACATGGAATATATGCAGTATGTAGAATATTAAAGAATATTTTATATAGAATATGACAGAACATTTTAAAAGAACCTGTTAGTTGTCAAGCAAAATTAGTCATGCAATGTGTTGGTCAGTTCTATATAAAATAATATATAATAATGTAAAGAAAAAATATCTGATGCCACAAGAGCCTTTACAAGATGTCCTAATTTAGTGTCAAGGCTGCAATATGATCTATTCCTTCTAACTTGATTATATGACCATGGTTTTCAATCTGGAAGAACCAGTCCTTTATCAGCTAAACTCAGATGCCCACACAGGAATGAGTACTTTAGGGTGAGGAGAGGGGCAGAGAGATAGTATGAAAAATGACATCGCAAGTAAAGCCAAGACCCAACCAAAACTGCTGCACAGCCACATCAGGAGGAAAACAAAAGGAAAGGAACAAGGGAGGAAACTGAGAAAAGGGGAGAACAGATACACAGAGAATGACAAGGAGGTGGGCGTAGAACTCAACAAGAGATTCCAAGAGGTCTTCACAATAGAACAAGGAGAAGCCCCTGCACTAAATGAGGTGGCGGCAAACCAAGCAACCTTGGAGGAATTTGAGCTCATCAGTGATGAGGTAAAAAGGAATCTGTTGGAGCTGAATGAAGGCTGTTGGGCCTGACAGAATCTCACCATGGATACTAAGAGAGGGTGTGGAAGCACTAGTGTGCAACCTCTGTGGTATATAACAGGTCACTGGAAACAGGAGACCTACCGGAAAGCTGGAAGACAGCTAATGTAGTCTCTATACAGCATAAAAAGAGGGTGACAGGTAAGAGGCACTGAACTACAGGCCAGTTTCCCTAACTTGCATACCATGCAAGGTGGTGGAGAAGATTGTGAGGAAAAGGCTCGTAGAACATCTGGAGGGAAATAACTTTGTAACACACCACCAGCATGAGTTTAGAGATGGTAAATTGTGCCTCACAGGCTTAACAGAATTCTACGACCAAGCAACAAAAATCAGTCAAGAAAGAGAAGGGAGGGCAGACTGCATTTTCTTGGACTGTCAAAAAGCCTTTGACAATACCCACATAAAAAGCTGTTACAAAAGTTGGAGCAACATGCAGGAGTAAAAGATAAGATGCTCCAGTGGATAAGGGAAACAGTGAGAAACTGTGAGAGGGGGGGGGATGACATCAGAGTAGCAAGATGTTACCAGCAGAGTCCCACAAGGCACTGTACTTGGATCCATCCTGTTTCTAATCAGTATATGTAAACGATCTTCCAAAGAGTATAGACTCATTCCTCTCAACGTTTCTTGATGATGAAAAAATTATGAGAAGAATCAAGACTGATGAAGATAGACAGAGACTACAGGACGACCTGGACAAACTGAATGAATGGTCTAGAAAATGGGTACTAAAGTTTAACTCAGGAAAGTGTAAAGTAATGAAATTAGGCAAATGGAGCAGGAGGCTGAACACAAGGTACCACCTGAAAGGTGAAATCCTGCACGAGTCAAATAGAGAGAAAGATCTGGAGGTTGATATCACACCAAACCTGTCCCCAGAAGCCCACATTAAAAGGATATCATCAACAGCATATGCTAGATTGTCCAACATAAGAACTGCCTTTAGAAACTTGTGCAAGGAATCATTCAGGACCTTGTACACCACTTTTGTCAGACCAATCATGGAGTCCATACTTAGCTAAACACAAGAAAAAGTTACAGAAAATTCAGAGGTATGCCACCAGACTAGTCCCAGAACCGAGAGGTCTGAGCTACAAGGAAAGGCTAAGGGAGCTAAACCTCACGTTCCTGAAAGACAGAAGAGTAAGGGGAGAGGTTATCTTGAGATGATTTCGGGGCTTTAGTGTCCCCGCAGCCCGGTCCTCGACCAGGCCTCCATTCCCAGGAAGCAGCCCGTGACAGCTGATTAACTCCCAGGTACCTATTTACTGCTAGGTAACAGAGGCATCAGGGTGAAAGAAACTTTGCCCATTGTTTCTTGCCAGCGCCTGGGATTGAACCAGGGACCAAAGGATCACGCGTCCAGTGTTCTGTCCGCTTAGCCACCGGCTTCACCGGCACAGGAGACATGATAACCACCTACAAAATTCTCTGGGGAATTGACAGTGTGGACAAAGACAAACTATTTAACATGGGTGGAACACGAACAACGGGACACAAGTGGAAACTTGGTACCCAAATGAGGCAATAGAAAGAATTTCTTCAGTGTCAGAGTAGTTGACAAATGGAATGCATTAAGAAGCAATGTGGTGGAGGCTGACTCCATACACAGTTTCAAATGTAGATTTGATAGAGCCCAATAGGTTCAGGAACCTGTAAACCATCTGATTGGCAGTTGAGAGGCGGGACCAAAGAGACAAAGCTCAACCCCCACAAGCACAACTAGGCGAGTACAATTGTTCTGTGCCCAATTGAAAGTTCAGCACTATACTCTAATTCTTCAAAGGCAGCATGTTCCAATAATACTTTTTACTTCCCAGCACAGGTATTCTTTTTATTTTGACCTATCTCTTTCTATTCTAACTGTTTTACATCAATTTTCAGCCTTTAGTAAACAAAATAATATAAAAATACATATTCATACACTCAGGTTCTTCTTCAGAAAGTCGCCTTCTGAGAGATCACAAGATGAAAATGAAAAGGTTCTTGGCAAATTTGGTAATGATGTTAGGTCTTCAATACTGTACAATACTGTAATTAAAAATTATATTTCAAAAGAATACACATGTAAAAAAAAAAAAAATGTGAAAAAGTTACACAAGCATATATAGAAATCTTACTGTGAGGATTGCTTCCTTGGCAATGATTGCATCTCCTACCACCACCAACACTCCCAGGATTAGTCCAATGCCTGCACCTACCCACGGCGTCTGCTGGTCTACCTGTAAAATTACAATCAATTACAACCTAACTCAAATGTTTGTCTTTCTATAATACATTTTCCATTAATTAGAGGCATTCAAAGATTTGTAAAATGAAGAGAAAAAAACAATCCCAGGTATAGGCCAAAAATGTATAAAGTACAGCGTGGTGTGCTTGTTTGCTCGTTTCCTTGGGAATTGAGGGAGTTCTACCTCTCTGTTCGGCTTTCGTTTGCATGTTTCTTACCTAGTGGGGATCTGTTTTGTTACCCCTACCTTTCTGGGTGCCTACCTTACCTTTACCTTACCTTGGAGTTTTTCCGGGGCTTAGCGTCCCCGCGGCCTGGTTGTTGATCAGGCCTCCTCGTTGCTGAACTGGTCAACCAAGCTGTTTGACGCGGCTGCTTGCAGCCTGACGCATGAATCACAGCCTGGTTGATCAGGCTGGTTGATGGCAGATAGGGTAAACCCCCAACCACAGGGGAATTTTTCCAGGGCCATTGCTCCCTGTGCCTCTCTGAGGGGACCAGGTTCTGGCTCGTGGTCCCTGGTAGGCAGAACTCCATTGACTAAAGCCCTGGCCTAATGTATCACATATTAGCACGATAGCTCCAGGGAGCCGTAGGGGCTCCCCACAGAAAATGTATACTTTGGCTTTTATTAAGTTCAAAATATTGCACCAATGAATCAGGAATAGATGCTGAAGCTCAGAACATTTTTGGTTTTATAGTTTTGGTGGCCTCATAAAGCTAAAATGTACTGACTTCACAAGTAGGTAACTTCTGACATTTGGGTAGCCTAGAGTACGTCCTTAGGCCTGGAAGTGTTAACACTTTCGCTGACCAATCACGCATATTCCATCACAGAACCAAAATTTGGAGAGTGCATGATGACGCAAATGATGTCATTAATTTAAACATTTGTAAAAATTTCATTTATCGTCTGAATACTATGGGATTTGTTTTAAAATGCACACCAACGTCTGCCCATTCTCTGTATACCCAAAGTGGCATCCTGGCCCCTGCCATGTAGGCGTCCACTCACGCTGGAGGCTCACTGTTCTCCTGACCTCGCTCGTGACAGCCACGGCCTCCTCTCATCTCGTCAAGTTCCCCATTACGGTTATTTTATCTCAGGTACTGTATTTGTTGTTACCAGCTTTATAAACACTGCAAATTGACTTTCAGATGGATACTGATAAAGAACAGAGCCAATCCATGACAAAAGCATTAAATGAAACACACATGAGGCAAAGTTATTGAGTGTTTGTAGAAAGTACAGGCTGTATAGATAAGCGAGACTTATACAGTACAGTATGTTCTTATATGTAAATATCCCTGTTTAGTATTCTATTGTGAAAAATTTGATACCAAATTAAATGACATAGTATGAAAATTGAAGTGAGAAAGCTGAAAGAGAGTGTAAACATTGGAGTGAGGTTGTGTGCTCACAGGCAATGCTCGGCCGACCTTGTGGTGTGCGGAAGGTCACCCGCTGGGCTAGCGAAAGTGTTAAAACTGTTATTCTGTTTGCCAAAACTAGTTAATAGTCCTGTATAAATAAATTCAGTTTGCATCTTTTCTTTTATTTATATATACTGTACAAGAGTTCTTAAGTCATTCTTGTAAAGCCACTAGCACGCATTGCATTTCAGGCAGGTCCTTAATCCTAATTTTCCCCGGAATATGACCTGCCAATTCGTTTAACCACCAGGTACCCATTCATTGCTGGGTGAACAGTGGCTACAGTTAAGGAGTGGCACCTAGTCAATCCTCCCAGGCCAGGATACGAACCCAGGCCAAAGCGCTCACGAAGCACCAGACGAGTTTTACCACTGCGCCACGGGGACTGATAATTTGGCAAACAGGTCTACTGCTGTTTGAATTCCGTTGTATGTTCCCTTTCTTACCTTTTGTTGGCGAGTCATTTCTCTGTTAGCTCGCAACACACACTCCAGTAAGGTAGGGTCGTTCTGCAACTGGGAAGCACGACGGTAAGACTCCAATGCCTGCGCAAAGTGACTAGTAGCAAACTCAACCTCTCCCCGACGAAAATATCCCTGTAAAATGAAAGAAAAATGGATTAACATTTCTAAACAAAAGTTGTTCTAGTTTTTTCAAGAATTACAGTTGTTTCATATTTATTATTATTAAGAATGAAGCCTCGTTGACCAGACCACCAACCAGGAGGCCTGGTCAAAGATCGGGCCACAGGGACTTTGATCCACAGAATCACCACAAAGTAACTTGGTAACAACCAGGTATGGCCATTTACATATAAGATAAGAGATATAGAATAATGGTAATGGGTGATCTGAATGGTAAAGTCAGAATAGGCACTGAGAATGGCATAATGGGTGAAAATGGTAATCCAGGAATAAATGTCAATGGCTGTAAATTAAAAGTTTTATTGTATGAAATAAAAGATAATGTACTGTAGTTAAGTACTGTACAGTATCACTAATATATATTTTAAATAAAGATATATCATACATAAAACATACATGGCTCCATATAAATGATGAAATTGTTGAAAAGGGTCTATGTGCTTTTAATAGTAGTAAGGTATGCTAAAAAATGTAGTTTTTCTGGATATGGTAAGAAACCATTGAAAGGAATGTCTGGAGGTTGGTTTGATCACATGTTGGTACAGTACTGTTTAAAATAAAATTATATGGTAAAAGAGTAACTCTATCTCACACACAGGCCTCCCTGACAGGAGGCCTGGTCAAGAGAGCATGGTTCTCTCAGGTGACCGATTGATTGATGAAGATTAAGACATCCAAGAGGTGTCACAGGCATGATAGCTCAAAGGTGTAGCTCAAAGGTGGTAGATATTTGGAGTGAATGTGAACTTTGGTTGTGAAGGTTACAAGTTTTTGTGCTTCCAAATACTGTATATAGCTGGGGATGAGGTGAAGGTGAAACACTGAACTTATTGGCTAATAGGCCCATTGCAGCTTACAATCTCCATGTTTGTATTTTAGCCACAGCAGTATATTGTATATTTCAATGTGTTCATGTGGATGACAGTGTAATTTGGTGTTAGCTGGCTCGGTTTAATTGAGTGATAATAAAAAAAAACCAGCGTTGAATGTAATGAAACGCCATTTTTGGGTGAGTCCCGGAGGCTCCCCAGAGCTATCCCAGGCTGATATGCTAATGTCAGACTTTGGCATCAGTCATGTGTATGGAGTTCTTAGGCCTACCGGGAACCACGGCCAGAACGGGCCCCCTCAGAGAGGCACGGGGAGCAATGGCCTATAGAAGCCCCCGTGTGGTTGGAAGCATTCTATGTCTGCCATCGACCGGGACAGGCACCCAGAAAGGTAAGCGCCCCAAAACAAACCCTATTCTGGTTAAAATTGCTACCAAAAGCCGAACTAGTGGATAGAACTCCAAAAGAAAAACTAGCAAACTAGTGTGACGTCACACGCTGCCGCGCCGGCTGTCTGCGCATCCCCCCTCCCCGGGAGGGAAGGGGGAGCCCCAGACCCTCCGCGCCGGCTACCCACCCTCAGTTCTTGAGGCTGGATGTCAAAAACGCGAAAAAACCGCCGACCGGAGGGAGGAGGGATGCCGGGGAGCCTCCGGGACTCACCCAGAAAATGGCGTTTCATTACATTCAACGCTGGTTTTCTGGGGGGCCCCGTCGGCTCCCCGGCTAACTACCCCAGACGGAAAAAAGAGAGGGACTTACCCGGGAGGCGGTCGTCGCTCACTCCTCAACTCGAAGCCGAGACAACGGGCTGCAACCGCCGACCCAACGCACACAGGCCCGCCGGGGCCCAGGGACATTGACAAGGTAACGAGCAGCCAGGACCCTGTTCGACCGCCAAAAACCCCGCGCCCGAATATCAGACCACGACATATTCCCAAAAACGGCAGCAAGCGCCGCGAACTTCCGAACGTCATGGGCACGGGGATAGACCGCAGGCTGGCTAGACTTAATAACCCTGCGGACGACCTGAGAGACCCGCACCCGCGAACAGGGAAGAAGGGAAACCGGATCAACCCAAAGCGCGTCCCCGGACACAGAAGCCGTGGGCGCAAATAACGGCGAAGCGCCGCAACCGGACACAAAACATGATGCACCCCCGGCCTGACCAACCAAGCATCAACCACCCACGGACCCCTCCGGAATGCAGCAGTCTCATTCTTTGCCAAAAAGAAGGAGACGGCTGCAAACGAACAAAACTATCACCACGACCAAAAAGCAGAAGCCCCTGCGCCGAGGAGAGCATGAAGCTCCCCGACCGACCCCCAGAGGCCAAAGCCAACAAGAAAAGAGCCTTGGAAAAACAATCCCGGACCGAAGGGCCACAACGAAACGAGGAGACGAAAGGAAAGCGGCACCCTGTCCAAGACCAGGACGGCTCAGGCGGCGCATGAGCAGGCCGGAGGTGAAACAAAGCACGAGACAGCTTGCGAAACGGCGCAGACGTGACATCGATGCCGAAAGCAAGCTGAAGCGGCTCCGCCAGCGCCGCACGATAGGAGGCGACAGTGTTAGGCATAAGATGACGGTCCTGAAACAACCACGAGAGGAAGACAAGACCACCCGAACAGACAAGGAATGAACACGACGAAGACGCAAAAAGAAAGAGAAGACCGCCAGGAAACTTCATACTGCCGCCGAGAGGAAGCCCGCAGGTGAGACACCAACAAGGAGGCCACCTGATCACCATAGAGATGATGATAAACTCGAGTCAAAAATACCATACGCGAAGACTCGAGAGAAGATCGAACCAGCCACGTGACGTACCGGCCCGATCTGCTGAAAGAGGCGGAGCCGCGAAAAACCCTCGGGTTTCGGACACCGAGCACCAGCAACTGAACCAAGGCTGGGCCGGCCACCAAGGGCCAGAAGGACAACTCTCCCCTGGTAAGTCTCTAAGCGAGTCAGGACCTGGAGCAACAGCTGAACCGGGGAAAGAGGTACAGGAACCTCCACCTCGACCAGTCGAGCCGCAAGGCGTCGACCCCGACGGCCTCGCGATCGGGAAGGGCGCCGCATACACGGGAAGACGCCGCGACCACCGACGCGAAGAGGTCCACCTCGGACGCCCGAACGTCTGGCAAAGCCAGCGGAAGGACTCGTCGTCGACCGTCCACTCCGTGGAGAGGGAACGAATCGACAGGGCGTCCGCCAAGACGTTGGACCCCCGTACGTGAACAGCCAGAGAGNGCCTCCTGGTGCTTCAGAGCTCATTAATGGTTTAATAATTGTAAACAAAGCCGCCAAAGGTTGAGAAAAGATGTACAGGTTCGTAAGCTTACATAACTGCTTCGTGAATCTGGTCCCTGGATCTATCTACGCATGTAGGGATATATAGCAGTGATGGATTAATCCAGTAACATTATTAAGTTGACATTGGCATGGTGTCATCAATGGTGTGTGTAATGAAATCTCCATCTTTAAGAGGGAGAAGTCTTGTGAATACAATAACAAGTAATGGTACCATCTTGTCTCATCGCTGGTAAGTTGGTTACAAGAAAACACAACTTAGTATTTACATGTTAGCCCAGTCAATCAAACAACAGTTATTAATTACAAATTTGTTCAAGATGGCAAAATGCACAAATAATCTCAAGAACGAATCCCAAAGATCCAACAGGGAATGCTAATAAATTTATTCTGGGTCAACGCTGAAATGGTACAGACACTGCGGTTAGAAGACGCAGCCATCAGGGTGAAGTGTGGACGATATTAATGCAGAGAACATGTTGTCGACATGAATACAAATACAGACAACTTGTAAGTCTCATCTGTCATTAAATGATATGTCAATTTTGAGGATAATCATCATAGTAATACTGTACATTATAAATTCTGAAAAAAAAAAGAAAAAAGTGCCAAACATATATTCAAGATAGGAAGTATCCACAAGTACCAAGTGGGCACAATATCCAAGAGCAATGCCATTTTAATGCCAAATCAACATCATCAACACTGATAACATTGATTCGGCTTCAAATCAACATCTCTATTGGATATTGTGCCCACTGGGAAATTCTGAAACTTGAATGGCAAGATGCAAACTTCCTGTCTGGTTAAATAAAGAGAAGAACAAGGAAGGCTATGAGACCAATAATGTAGAAAATAACATGCATGATTATATTACATTGACAATAAATACAATAATGAAAGCTAAGTTAATAGCAAAACAAGAATAACCAATACTGTATTTCCTCGACTTACATCTAGGATTAAATCCTGGAAATCAGGAACTTAATTGAAAGGACATAAGTAGAAACTTATTTCTGCAGAATAATCAATGGTATATAGTCAGGATGGCATTGCTCAGAAAAGATAAAAAGTTCAAATAATATCCAAAAATATCTAAACATGGTAAAATACAGAATTAGTATAATACATTCATGCTTACTAGACACAGCAGCAGTGTGTTAAGGGCTTGGTGTGGGGGTGACTGCTACTTGTACAGTTCCTGAAGCAAGGAGGCATGACTGTTTGACTTTTCACCTGCTTTGGAGAGGCATCTCTCTCTATTTTACTTTCTTTTTCCCCTGGACTCCTTGTAAGCATTGTTGACGGTTAGGTGTCTGAGATCTTTTGTGGTGTTTTCTTTTCCCATTTGAAAATATTTATCCAGACACATCTGGGGAAGGCTTTCTCTTCTCGTGCTCCAGCTCCTTATGGATCACAACAGATTTTCCTGTTGTCTTATAAATTCTTTTCGTTGATGTTGAAGATTAAGCAAGTCATATGGACACCACGTAACACAATCAATTTAGCAATGTTAGCTTCATCAAATCCAGTTTTTTATTACTTATATTTTCATTTTATTTTGCACATTTGTATAAAGTAAGGACATAAATAAAATTCAAGGGTTGTAAATTGATAATCGTGTAAAAGGCCAATGGACATAAATTGCAAGGAATTAGAGGGATGACAGTTTAGCATTTAATGAAACAAGGAATTCTATGTTAAAGCAATGATAATGACTGAGCATGACCTCTTTCACCTACCCTCCTCTCATCTCAATACCAACATCCTGGAACACCCACAATATGGTGCAATTTTCTAATATTCAATGCATTCCTTTCAATCACCAATGAAAGTGAGTTTACAGTATTACAATATTATTTAGTATTTATTACTCATTAATTAGCATGTCATTTCCTGAAAGTAATTAACATACCAACAATATTGTACATTGCACCAATGTCTTGTACATTTGCTGCAGCACATTCCGTGCCAGATAACCGGTGTTCAGTTTCTATCATGATACATTACTCGGAATTGTTAACCTGTAGCTAGCCTTCACCCATGGTCTGTGCTGCAGCCCACCGCAATACAAATGACAAAAATAGCTGCTAGATTGTAATATTATATATTGCTACTGTACTTCACTTCTAGATTACACTAAGCTGATTAGCGCTCCTAAAATCTCACCCGATGATCTTTAGTAGCTGAGAGCCTTCATCGGAATGAATACAACCCATGGTTTCTAAAACTTTAGAACAGTAAATATGGTATTAATGCAGACATTTCAAGATTTTCTTCAGGGGTGTTATTTAACCTACCTCAAATCTAGTCTTCCATATAAGGTTATATGTAGGCCTACTGTCCAAAAAATTTAAACAAATGTTCAGCATAAATTATAGACTTAACTTGGTTTTGAAAACTCTATACAGATAGAAAAGTGAAAATGCTACCTGAGGCTAAACTAGCTGTCACAGTGGTCACTAGTCAATATGGTTAAACAAGCTGTCACAGTGGTCACTAGTCAACACTGTTAAACTAGCTGTCACAGTGGTCACTAGTCAATATGGTTAAACAAGCTGTCACAGTGGTCACTAGTCAATATGGTTAAACAAGCTGTCACAGTGGTCACTAGTCAACACTGTTAAACTAGCTGTCACAGTGGTCACTAGTCAACACTGTTAAACTAGCTGTCACAGTGGTCACTAGTCAACACTGTTAAACTAGCTGTCACAGTGGTCACTAGTCAACACTGTTAAACTAGCTGTCACAGTGGTCACTAGTCAACACTGTTAAACTAGCTGTCACAGTGGTCACTAGTCAACACTGTTAAACTAGCTGTCACAGTGGTCACTAGTCAACACTGTTAAACTAGCTGTCACAGTGGTCACTAGTCAACACTGTTAAACTAGCTGTCACAGTGGTCACTAGTCAACACTGTTAAACTAGCTGTCACAGTGGTCACTAGTCAACACTGTTAAACTAGCTGTCACAGTGGTCACTAGTCAACACTGTTAACCCAGCTGCCACAATGCTTCCTTAATTGTACTATCATTTGCATGTGAAAGATTACCCTTATTAAAAAGCAAAACACTGCAAGTAACAACATAAACACAATTCACATGCAATTAAATATGAATATTTAACGAATTTTAGTCCAAATTAAATGTTTTTTTTTTTGTATAATGAATATCTTTCTTTGGCTGAAGAAGCTGGGACAGCAAAAATACATACAATGAAGTATCCCAGTAATTGAACAATTCCATTTTCTGTTTACTTTCGCCCAATTCCATTTTCTGTTTACTTTCACCAATACAATGTTTAATCAACATAAAAAGAAAATGGCAGTCATAAATAAGCATAGTTTACAGTATAAATACAACACAACAGATGGCACGGCATCTTGCTATCCCACAGTTATATTGCGGTAATTCTCTTTGTTTCACGAATCTCTGTTGATCTCGTATTTGTCCAGAGTCTTAAGAAAAGATCTTCCTATGAAAATATCACAGTTATAAGAAAATGTGCCAGTCATTAAAAAATGGAATCTCAGTCTTAGTCTTATATTAAATAGGACTGATATTTCATAAACAATCAGGTCTAAAGACCAGGCAACATGGATGATGTTCACTGCACTCGGTCAGTCAACTTATGCACCACTGACCCTGGCAAGTAACTGGATGGGTGGCTGCATGGACACAGCATCACCCTTCGCTATGGGAACCTCAACAAGTGTCCAACAGGGTTTTCCAAACCATACTACCACTGTGGTTTTCAGAATAACCATAATTATAATTTACTCTTAAATATATACTGTATATAATAAAATATTTTTGTTGTCTGTCAAAACAAGCATTGAAGTTATAATCTTTGAGAAACAATATAGTTCCGAAGTCAGCATTTTTGCTGGTCGGTATAAAACAATTGAATTATGGAATTTAAGTATGCACGGAATTTAAATATGCAGAAGAGGTACCCGACAGCTGAGTGGACAGCGCTTTGGATTCGTAGTCCTGAGGTTCCGGGTTCGATCCCTGGTGGAGGCGGAAGCAAACGGGCAGTTTCTTTTATCCTGATGCCCCTGTTACCTAGCAGTAAATAGGTACCTGGGAGTTAGACAGCTGCTACAGGCTGCTTCCTGGGGGGAGTGTAACAAAAGGGAGGCCTGGTCGAGGACTGGGTCGCGGGGATGCTAAGTCCCGAAATCATCTCAAGATAACCTCAGAAGCACCTCTTCAAAGCTATACCAAAGGAGTTGATTCTTTGAAATAGTTCCTTTGTCAGCATTTTTGCTGGTAAGTATAAAACAAGTGAATAATGGCATCTAAATGCCCAATAGAAGAGGTTCCTTCAGAAGGACCTTTTAAAAAGGTGGCCATTGTTACCTAACTTAATCAGCCAGTTACATAAAAAAAAATATAAAGCAGAAATTATCATAACTAGCTTAATGAGCTGCAGATGCACCTTTAACTTCAAATCCCATTTATAGACAATCTTATGCAATGTCTCCTCATATCACTCCGTCTCTGATTATATCAATACATACTATTAAAATATGAATGTAAGCAATAATAAAGTTTGGCATAATGTATTAAGTGCTAGGGCAATATTCTACCTAAATATATAAATTTGTTATCTACCAATTTGTAGGAAACAGTGAACAAGAACAACAAAAATCTACATACAGCAGTGACTACAGCATAGGAACCCAAGTTCTTTATTAAGTTACGATACCACAAACAGCCATAAGGTCTATGCTTAATGGCAGTAGTGGCATCTGAAAATGTATCATAATCATATTTTGCTTTTATCACCTTTATGTGAGGCAGAGCAAACTTTAAAATGGTCTAATATCACATAGCCCTTCATTTTCATCTAAGCAAAGAAAATTTCAAAGCACCACATTAAAAATTGTTGACTGCTCATTAACACTTCGGCGATGTGACCTATCCACACGTTCCCGAGCACAAACATTCTGACCCTCCCACCACATCGCTCACGGACCGCTCAGCGATGGGAAGTTTTATAACCATCATTTCACATTTTCTCAATTATTTGTCGGTTTATAGCTATAAATTTGGTATCAAAATGTTCACAAATAAATTGTCTGGAGTACAGTATACTGTAGATGCAAAAACAATAGCGTATTTATAATAATTTATGTTCTTCTCCACACATTGCCGACTGTAAACATAGGGCACTGTCTGGGTCCTGCTCAGCAATGCATAAAATGTTGACAATCATTTCACCTTTTCTCAGTTATTTGTTGTGTTATAACTGTAAATTTTATATCCAAAAGTTCGCAAATGAATACGCTAGAGAACAGATGAAAAAAAGTGTATAAATATATAATAGATTATGCATGACAGCAATGAATATATGAATGTTTTGTGAATAGCAATTAGATGACTCGGTTTAGCTTCATTGCAACGTTTACTGTCGGAGTGTGAATGACGTGTTTTAGTGTCACTGGAACACGAAAGTATTAACATTTGTACAACTAATGGCTATAACAAACTTTAGCAAAGTACAGTACTGTAATGTCATTTTAAATTTTACTGTTTCCTGAAGTAAATCCTTAGCTTTATCTAAGAGCATGAAATAGTGGAGATGAACAAGTTTTCACCAATGAAAAAACACACATGACCTTTAACAAACAATTTAAAAAATCACATTTGCCTACATATAAATATGACAGGATCTATTACTGGCTGGGCGATTCTCTACGACTTGCCCTTCTTGTAGCGGTGGCGGGCCTGCGCTTTGTTGTATCTAGGGTGGTGGCGGCGCTCTTCCCCATCTCCACCTCCATCACCAGCTTTTTCTCTTGCTCCACTAACTCCATTTCTAGCATCACCATCATCCACACCTAGAGCAAAGTTCAATTAATATTTTACACATCAAAGGACTAGGTGAAAATTAGATTTTGAGGTAATATGAAAAAGCATTTTTTGAGCAAAACCATTCAGCTGCTATTTAAAGATTCCATTGTGTCCTGGACACAATGAAATTGTGTCCAGATTGATTGTGTCCAGGACACAATGGAATCAAGGAGCTGAAGTTCAACCACTGCAAGCACAATTAGGGAAGTTCATACAAAATATTGCAGGAATTTTAAAGCATATCTGCAAAGTCAAATATGTGCTAGGGAGTTAATGGAGAGTAATCAGTCTTGCCCCAGAATGCCTGGCAAGAGTACAAGCAACAATCATTCTAAACAATATTTTGGCACCACCACCACTAACAGCCAAATGAGCATTTTGCTAACTACTTGACCCATATTGCCCACCCATATGCTACTCGACTTTAAAAAGTAATTCTGCACACAGGAGACGAGGGGGAAAAAATGTGAGGGAACAAGAGCAGCAGAATGATTTTGCTACAAAGGGAGTCTTGCACATTAAGCCAAGGTCTTATTTCTGAGCTATCACATTCAGCTTCTCCCATATTAAATATTTTGTATAAGCAAAGAAGAAAACATGCTAAATGGAGAAACTCATCTGGGTCAGAGAATAATGACTGAGGGAAGATGACGGTGAAGAGCACACGATCCAAACAAATGAACAGGAGACGATGACACCAGCACAACCAACATTGACAAGACTCAGTGAGAGGGAGCAAAGTGTGCCTAGGGCCACATGCTGAAGACCCAAGTGGGGAATCTTTGGAAGGTTCAATTCAGTGAAGGTGCAGATGATCCACCAAAAAACCCGGAGCTCTAATTACCTGACAAGCAGAAGATGGAAGCAAAGGTGGCAAATTTCCAGAATTTATATACCTTAAAGTTGACAAAACTTGACCAATCTCCACAATAATGCAAAACTGATAACTAATGCTGAGGTTCAACGACATAGACAAAACAAAAGTGTGATGCAAGAGCCAAGACTGAGTGATAATAGTACCCCGGTGAAAGGATGAAGTGGTACCTTTGCAAAGAAACCCATGTTGGGATAAGAGACCCATGAATGAGTGTTCCTTACCAAATAAAACGAATCCCAAAGCAAGGAATGAAACTAGCTAACTCTGTTACCTGTAGAGAGCACAAGAAAAAAATGTGGTCCTTTAAGGACAACAAAACCCTAACCTCTCTGGTGTTAAGAAAGCTAGACTTCTGCTGAGAAACTATACAGATTCCAACAGAGCACCAGAAGGAAGAATTTAAAAACTTAATTAGACAAATGTAAAGATAAAAAAAATGTTAAGGCATGAAACCTAACTTGAAGGGATGCATTAATGCTGGCCTATTTTGTATTCAGCAAGAACATCCTCTCCTTCAAGTCAGATAAAGAATGCCCTTATAGTTGTCGAGAGAGAGAGAAAAAAATTGGTTGAGGCCAGGTGACTAGAAATTGCCCATGCCATCGGATACTAGTGTCAAGAAAAACCACCTGGAGAAGCTGAATCTGGATTTCTGCCACTTGTCCTTACACAGGTGGAGTTCAAATACTACCTGTACAGAAATTCCAAACACATAGACTGGAGGAGAGCCTGGGCCAGCTCCAAAATCACAGTTGACTGATCTTCTGTGTGAGGTGACCTAACCAAGTAGGGTCAAAGGACAATCAGTTCAATTTGTTACTAAATGCCTCATACAGAGCTATACTGTACACTACTACAGAGGAAGGGTCATTCCTCGAGTCTTACTGAGAAGTCAAAGGAAACCNAATAACGTGGCTGAAGTATGTTGACCAGACGACACACTAGAAGGTGAGAGACGACGACGTTTCGGTCCGTCCTGGACCATTCTTCAAGGTCGATTAAATGGTCCAGGACGGACCGAAACGTCGTCGTCCCTTCACCTTCTCGTGTGTGGTCTGGTCAACACGTAATCTTTGATTTGAATGCCACCAGCGGCTGTTTTTGGTGTGTGCACCTATGAACAAGTCTTGTGAACGATAGCACAAAAGGACTAGAGCACAAAAGATCTTATATCAGATCCCAGTGGCTGTTTGAAATTAACTTTTTATAGCTGCACACCTTATAATGATATAAACGGACTGTGTGTGTGATAATTTCCCTACAATGCGTAGTAATATATCTTTTACAAAAATATATATTTTGTTGAACAAAATATCTATTACTACAATGTGTAGTAATATTAAAATAATGTTAAATATTTGATATTACAAGGTAATATAAATAGTCTACACAGATATTTTCATCGCTTATGTATTTCTTTATGTACTACAGCGAAATCTGAAAACTGCATGATTTCAGATATTTCGACCTTTACAATAACATATTGCCATTTCATGAAGCATAAATTTCGATTCAGTGGCTGTTAATTCCATCCAAATCGTTAGTTCCACTGCGAAATAATGTAGTTAAATTGCTAAAATATGTATTATCGTTACCACGTTATAATTCTATCATTGGACTGATTTTAATTCTTTCTAGTACGTGATAGCCTATCAGTGGCGTTGTATATATTAAATATTGTACAGAAACGTATTTAGATATTCTAATATTGAGCGTATTGAGGACTGTACCCTACCCCAGTTCTGAGTCCATCACTATATGGTGCATTTAGGTTTGCAATAGTTTTGTAATAAGTAAAGGGACTGAAAATTCAGGATTTCGGAAAGGAGACAAGATGACACTAATCCCGTTCTCAGGAATTCATTTCTTCCAGAGGCGTTGGTACCTCAAATAAATTGTACAAATCTTACGACCTCGAGTAGTACATCGTATTCGTATATGTACATGCCTCTTTATAGTACCACATCGCATATAGACCTATAAAACCCCCAACGGCAAAAATTGATGCACTATAAATCATAGCGACTCTCAAAATTGACGGACTATAGTTTTCTGCCCTGGGTCCTCGGTTGGTTTGATTCAGACAATTTAGTACATAATTTTTGTGACGTTTGAACCAATTGGGAGAATGGGCGACATAAAATATTGGAATTTTTGTTATACACAAGTGGCCACAGAAGAATAAGACTTGGGTCATTTTTTTCAGGGATGTGCCATACAATATAAAACACATTTTATCTCTCTTCTTTCAGGATACGCTAGGCCAGGTCAGGTAAGAAAGTGCTGACGTAAGGGGTACATGCTTTTTAAGTCTTAGACCCTACAATGAGGTCTCCCCTCCCAGTTTTTTTCCCTGGAACGCGACCTACCAAGCGGGTGTCCATCCAGGTTCCCAATTACTGCTGGGTGAACAGAGGTAAACCAGTTAAGTTCTGGATCCCAGTCTAGACCTAGGTTACACTTAACACGTTGAAAACACAATTAGCCTTTGATATGAAACAGGTATTTTCTCTAAATGAATGTCACTCACTTTTATTAGTGAAGATCATTTTATGCGTTTAGATTAGTGATAGTTTCATTTTTCACATCTTGCATGCCCATAAGTAGGTTCTGGAAAATAGTTGCAAAGACGGCAGTTGCAATTTATTGCAAAATATTGCGTATATATATATATAATACTATTAGCTTGTTAACAGGTGTTAACTTTGTTCTCAGCAGGATAGCGGGAGTCAATCACAGTCGACGGAAGAAGACAAAACTCCCTCCTACCTGACTTCCCTGACATCAGATGACGAGCCAACACGTTACGACCCAGTCCCACCAGAAGTCACGCCCTGTGAACTGGGCTTAAGGTCGTCCCAACAGGTATACACGACCTGTATTAATGTACAAGTGTTTTATATACAGTATTCTCTTTCCTGTTGTATGTATACCAGATAGGGTACTCGGCAGAGCCAGTTTATCCGGTTCCCTGGTCTTACCCCCTCTCTCACACACACACACACACACACACACACACACACACACACACACACACACACACACACACACACACACACACACACAGTTTCAAGTGTAGATATGATAGAGCCCAGTAGGCTCGGGAACCTGTACACCAGTACATTGACAGTTGAGAGGCGGGACCATAGAACCGCAAGCACAACTAGGTGAGTACACACACACACTTGTACACACATACACACACTTATACACACATACACACACTTATACACACACTCAGGTGCCTGGTAGCCTGGTGAATAGCGCGCAGGACTCTTAATTCTGTGGCGCGGGTTCGATTCCCGCACCAGGCAGAAGCAAATGGACAAAGTTTCTTTCACCCTGAATGCCCCTGTTACCTAGCAGGTACCTGGGAGTTAGCCAGCTGTCACGGGCTGCTTAATGGGGTGTGTGTGGTGTGGGAAAAAGAAATTGTGGAGAGGCGGGCCGAAAGAGCAGAGCTCAACCCCCGCAAACACAACTAGGTGAATACTCACTCACTCACTCTCCCCGTCTCTTAACACACGCCTTCTCCCCCATGCTATAACAATCTTTACACATCTATATTCAACCCCCCCCTCCCACCACACACACACACACCGTCACAGTCTCCCATTCACACCCCTTTCAGATGGCCCCCCCCCCCCAACACGCACTTCCCATATCCCCACAGCAAACACTTGTCTCCTCCCAGCGAACACGCGGTTCTTCTCCCTAAACACTCCCTCCCAATCTTCTCCCAACACACATGCTATTACCCCTACTCCTCTCTGATCATGCACACCGTATAACCCCCTCCCATCCCCACCTACGCCCTTCCCCCATAAATGTAACCAAAAGGTTGTGGGTACAGGATACACCTCTCACCTGAACATATTTGAAAATCATTAATTTCATTTTTTATACTCGGTGCTAAAGTCTACAGACTCGATGTGAAACGACTCCATGAAGGAGGGGCGTTGGGTTGTTGTTTTTAGATTCAGCTACTTAGAACAAAAGTTCCATAGTAGCATGAGCTATGGTTAGCCCGTAGTGGACTTACCTGGCACAGGAACGGGGCTGTAACGGGCGTTGGGACTGTACCCACTCTTTATTGGGGAATTGGAACGATCCCTACAACACATCGGTTAACATAATCATTATTCCTGTAAAGTTTAGTGAGGTTAAACCCCATGCGGCTGGCCTTCAATCTCGCACACATTCATTCCAGCGATAATTTTGTGCAGTACATGTATTTAACTTGAATTGGTGCATAGTTAGTTAGAAACTTGTGCTGTAAACTATATTATTCTTGCAGCGTGCAACATCAGGCTTCGGCGAGTTAGTGGATACCAGTGAAGCGGTGACGAGTGACTGTGGGTCATTGAGCATGCGCGGTGCTGACCCCTTGCACCGAACTGCATCTCGCTTCAGGTAACGCTGCCTTATTTAAACTAATGTTGCCATATTTATATTGCATGTTAAAGTATAGATCTAAAATTAACCGACAACTGATGAAGCTTCATCAAATAAATTATTGGAGCGAGGTATTGTGCTAGCCAAATTTACCACATTGGTCTAAGTCCTCGGCTCACAATCGAAGAACCCGGTTCATTCCCCGAGCAGGACAAACTGCTGGGCATGTGTACTTGTACCCGATACCTCTGTTCACCTAGCAGTGTGAAACAGGAATCCATGAGTAAACCGGGCGTTGTGGTTGTATCCTGGAGGTCAGATTAGTTGGCTGATGGGGACCTCAAAGGGACTCATCCTGTCCCCGATAAAGGTAATGATATAAAGAGGAATTGAGGGATCAGGGTTATAAGTAGCATTTTGCATAGATGAGACATTGATAATTCCAAAGGGCAATTGGGGTAGACACACACATAGTCGCCCCTCCCCCTCCAAGATAGATTCTTTTCTATATTGTTACGGAAGGCAAGATATTTGGCTAAAAGGCCTGAACGGTGGTACAGCATTTTATCCGGAGCACTAAACTTGCACAATATTGACTTGTTCAAAGTGTTTAATATAAACAATGGAAAAATACATTCTGAGGGTAAAACTAATAATATTTCGGATTACCCACAGCCGCCTTCACGAAGAAAGTGAAATAGAAGGCAGCTTGCAAGGCAGTGACGAGGATGACACTAGGCTTTCATCCCATGCATCTGAAGCTTTCATTGATATCGGCTTACAACCAGGGCAAGATGACAACCCCTCACCTGGCCAACATGAAGTCAAGATGCTCATCAAAAGGATACATTCCATCAAGAAAAAATAAGGCGCTATGAAGAAGAATTTGAGGCTACCCATGGATACCGCCCTTCACACAGCGAGAAAATGAAGCACAGAAAAACTAAGAAATACATGAGTGAACTTAGCATGGCCAGTATAGAACTCAAACGTTAGTATTTTACTTAAATGTCTAGTTTTTATCTTAAAATATTATTTTGGGAAAAACTGGAACAATAAAGTTCTTATTCATCACTACATCAATATAAAAAATTCTACTTCTATTTTCAGAAATGAAAGATGATGTTGATGGTTTGATGTTTGTACCCATTGTGTTTCCACTATCACTTCTCCGGTGTCAAGAGTCGACCAACCAGGTGCAAGATCCAATGGAACCGGGTCCCGTACTGCAGTCACCTTAAAACATGTTGAAGACAGATTACGAGAAAAGCGGTCGGCTTTAGGCCGGCCAGCTGAATTACAGGACATGAGTTCTGTGGAAATGCAGGAAGAAAAAACAGACCTACAAAAGGCCCTTCTTTATTATGAGTCAATCATGGACGACCCACGAGTCCGGAGGACAGAGACTTGGCACGACCACTCTATGACCGTTATCGCCAAGTTAAGAGGATTGTCATGAGAACATATGTAAGTATCCTAATTAATTTTGTATATACAATATGTACTTTGTCTGGTATAAAAAAAATTAGGATAATGTGATGATAGATTAATTTATTGAATTTGTATTTTGCAGAGAACAAGTGAAAATCTTGCAGAATTGCCTCCAATTATTGAACATGTGGCTATGGATTTCACATTAGCCTCACCTCAACATCGCAGTTCCTTACAAGGAGATGAAATAGAAAAACTAATACCAACAGCACCCACAACCCCTCCAGGCCTTGAATCTCCACCCATGTTTGATCCTTCACGAACTGCAACCACTCTGAAGGATGACCCAAAGGATGACCCAAAGGATGGGCAGCAGACAGTTGCACTGGGTGACCTCCATGCTCTACCCCTAAGTGAACTGAGAGAAAGAAAGAAGGAAGCACGTGAAGAAAAGAAGAAATTAAGACGGTCACTCCGAGAATATGAAGAGCAATTTGAGAGAGAAATGGGCCGTAAATTGCATAAAGAAGACAGAGGGCCCATGGAACAGATGTATTTTGATTACAAGCACACTAAGGCAAAGCTAAGGCTCCTTGCGGCTCTTCTATCAAAACATGAACCCCTGAAGTTCTCAAGGTTTGGCTAAATTTTAATCACCCTGTTAAGTCTCACACAGAGCTTAAAAGTATTTATAGGAAAACCAAATGATGCACTTTAATATGTAACTGATTGTGTGATTGTATTGTGTAAGATTGGAAGGCACCTCAGTTGAAGTGAACTTGTACTGTTCCGGTGTGTGGGTTATGCAGGAGCTGTGATATGTTATCAAAATTACCTATAAGGTTGAGTTGAAGGATCAATAATGGGTTACAATTTGAATGGTTTATTGGGGCACATTGTGCCCAATTGGCACAGTATGAAAGAGCAATGCTTATTAGACAAGAGTCAATGGTGATTATGTTGATTCAATGTCGAACCAACGCATGTTGGTTTTAGGATGTTGTTCCCACTGGGTACATACATTGGCAAAGCATGAAGTAAAAAATTAAATTATGAGATGCATGTATTAAATATGATCTTTTCAGTTTGATCAGGTTAGTGAATTGCAACAAATTTGTGCACTTTGACATTTTCACGATGAAAAGATGCTGTTCAATGAGAGATTTGTCTGGTTCCTTTTAGACTTAAATATACAAAGGTTTTCAAATACAGAATACTTTAACCATATATATTCCTTGTGCTACGCATTAAGGAGCATTACTGAGTACTGAGCGTGTATGGAGTTGGTAGTTATCTTGAGGTTATCTTGAGATGATTTCGGGGCTTTTTTTTAGTGTCCCCGCGGCCCGGTCCTTGACCAGGCCTCCACCCCCAGGAAGCAGCCCGTGACAGCTGACTAACACCCAGGTACCTATTTTACTGCTAGGTAACAGGGGCATAGGGTGAAAGAAACTCTGCCCATCGTTTCTCGCCGGCGCCTGGGATCGAACCCAGGACCACAGGATCACAAGTCCAGCGTGCTGTCCGCTCGGCCGACCGGTTCCCCGACCATTTAGTTAGTTAAATGCTGTGAAACGTTTTTTACTGTATATACTTAGCAGTATGTGTGTGTAAGAATTAATGGTGATGAGTGGTTTGTTATTGTTGTGGGTGTACCTCAGGGTTTTGTGATGTCACCTTGGTTATAAAATATATACATGGGTGTAGTTATGAGGGATGCTAAATTAAAAATATTAGAGGGGTGTTAACTTAGTGATGGAACAGGTTTAAGCAATGAAAGTGTGTCAAATTTGGTGAATGCTGATGACATATATAGTTCTCTTTAGCAGATTAAAGAGAGCTATGTAGATTTAGTTATCGTGTATGTGAGACAAAGTGAAATTGTGCGAAATATATGTGAATGGTAAAGTGCCAATGATGGTAGATCAGTTTAATGTATGATTGTTAATGGGTTGGTGGTGGTGGTAGGCTAAAGGCCTATCAACTGGGAAAGGGTGATAAAGGCCACCACAATGACTGACACCAGAAAGTCTACTTTAGTCCTGAACATAGTTTAGGACCAAAGTAAACTGTGTATACTCAAATCAGGCTACACAATCAGTGTATATTTGGTATCATATGGATTGCCAATTGATTAGTTTATTTTCCACCATCTATATGGCCAGTTACACTATTAACCATTACGTATAATATTCATATTTTTATTTATACAAAATATTACACAAACGCTCGCCTATATATTTAAAAAGCACTAATCACATGGAGTAAGTTATTGACCAATTAACCACATAGGGCAGTGACTTGATTAATGCATCTGCAATGGTTCTTCAGTTATAATGCTAATCAATATCTACAGATTATTCATTTTCGTTTGTCGTCCTTAGAATGGTATAGTTATTTCTGTATAGTTACCGAGCTCTCGCTCACAGGTGACTGAAGTGTGTTCAAATTAAAATTTTCTTATATATTGCATATGTTTTACATATTAAATTTTGGGTACCAGTAGTGTTTCAGTATTCAGTAAATATTTACAGAATTCATCCTCTCAACCTAGGGGTCTGAAATTGTCGAGTATGGGGCATTCGAAAATATAATGTCCAAGAGAAAGTACGTGTTCACTTGATTTGGTCTTGGGCTACTAAGGCTACCACAGTAGTTTACTAACCACCCAGCAGGGTTATTATAATCCTGAATATAGTTCAGAACGCTGGTAAACCTTAGTACACACACAGGTGGGGTACCCCTCTGTGTGCCGCACCTACACAATATAAGCAATGGATAGGAAAAACAAGATGGGAATAGCTGTAACCTGAGGTCAGTAGGGAGTAGTAGGCATCCATCAGTCTCGGGAGACTATGGAGTTGTGCTGTGGTTGTCAGTCTGGAGTGGCCTCTCCAGGGCACAAATCCAGGTAGGTTGATATGGGGGAGAAGCTGTCACCCATGCAGGTCTTCCCTCTCCACGGTGCCGAAAGTCTCCAATGGAAAGGCAAACACCAATAAGATTGGTTCCAGTGCTGTAGCAGGAACTGTCAGAACGAACTGCCCTAGGGGCTCCAGCTCAGGAGATGGAGCTCCTAGGGAGTAATAGTTTCCAATGTCTGATACTGTACATGGTTACAAGATGGTGTGGACAAATTCAGTTAAAATAGGAATGGACAATCTAAAACGTGTAATGGTGTGGAGAATAGGGTATGGAATAAGTCAGAGATGTGGAGTGCAAAGTTAGTAAATTGCAAAATAAAAATCACAATGAGATGGTTTGGGCATGTTGAATGAATGAATGAATGTAGACTAATGGAATTGTATTCAAACTAATTTGATTATATGAGAAGACAGTCTAAGGAGTGAGAATAACACAGGACATGGTACCGGACAAATTTGGGTGGAAGCAGTTTGTAAGGTGTAAATATATTTGTAATATTAACAATTCATGAAGCGCACTAGTACACCTGGTCCTATAAAGCAGTGGGTTGCCACAGTGGATGACTGCTGGAGTGTACAGCCAGACCTTGCATACAAAGACCCAAGCTCGTTAATCCAGCTGCCAAACCCCGTTTAAGAATGAAAAGTGGTTTACGCAAAACTTACAACTGATGACGCCCAAATGCTTCCAGAACAAGTGCTTCGCTCAAGTCCTCTGTTAAAACCACAATTCTATAAATGCTTCACCCATGTACAGTTCTTCAAATACAAATAATCTCCAACAAAACCTTAACACCTAACCTAACCTATGCCTAACTATACATAGAATTTTTATGTATAATAATAACAGTAGTAGTAGGCACCTATCAGTAGTAGGCATCCATCATCCATGTATAATAATAATAATTTAGATACAAGAACAAACCAATGTTTAAAACACAATGTTAAAATTGATGAATGCATCTGGGAGGACGGCCGCTGCTTTAAACAGCCTAGTGTGAGGGCGGGTTGGAGTGTTGTAGTGCTTATCGGTGATGCTAAATATAGTACTGTACTCTATTGTAAATATAGTAAATGGACAAATATATAATATATATATATATACATAACAAATATATACTGTATATGATATGAATTATAATTTGGCCCTGGAGCCCAGCACTAAATAGTTCTTATTCAGAGCTTTCTTTTTTTTCCCCAAATTATAATAATTTTTTTTTCACCCTGTGCTTATCCTGTTTCCCCACTTGTTGGTTAGGGGAGTTATAAGTAATGATAATATATGCATTAAGGTATTTGTTTTCTAAACAGTGATGTTTTGTCTTTTTGAAGTTTAAAATTTCTGCTTTCTGAATAATTGCCCATAACAAACTGTGTAGTGACTCTCAATAAAATATACAAAAGACATGCAGTAAAATTCAGGTGATTAAAATGTTCTGGACTTATCTGCATTGATGCTTCCAAATATACTTTATCCATATAATTGCTGAACTGTGCTAAGTGTAAGGTACCTGAATTTAGCATTAAGGTACAGTAGCTGTTTAGACCATGGGGCATGAGATCTTTGAATTTTTTTATGTATGTATGTTTTGACAACTATACCCCTTGCCCTTTGTTTGAGACATCTATAAATTGTTGCAGACGACGAGTCACAATAACGTGGCTGAAGAAATGATGACCAAACCACACACCAGAAGATGAGATGACAACGTTTTGGTCCGTCCTGGACCATTATCAAGTTAATTGTGTTGATATCAAGAAGACGGAAACGTCGTAGTCTCCTCGTCTTCTGGTGTGTGGTTTGGTCATCAATAAATTGTTTGATTAAGGGCATGCAGGACAGTGAAGAGCTCTCCTTGTGGTCTATTACACACAATGTATTCACTTGGCAGTTATACACTTGTTTTGTGAATTTCTGTTTCCAGATATATTTTTCATGCTCTATCTCTAGCACTTTTCTCTTTAATACCAAAACTTATAAATAATCAGATACCTGATGCAGTTCTCAAAATTTATATATATATTTATAAACAACAGTATAACATTATGACTGTTTATCAGACCATTTATGTACTCTATAAATTTACAATAAATATTTTCTTATGCCATACTGTTTACTTATGCCACACCTGCATAATAGGTAACCATAGTACTGTATTATTTTGCACTGTTCCGAATCGATGTCATGTCTCTGTATACACCATCTGTGTTGCATTATGAATATGACCAAAATGGTTCGAGCGCTGATTCTAGGATGAATCTTTTTCCAACTTCCTTAAGTTCTTCACTGAGGAAGTTTAAAAATTAATGCTCTAAAGCTCACTGTACAGATTTAAATGACCTGACACGTCACTGAAGGACATGTGTTGCTGAACCTCTCTCTCCAACATTTATGGAGGTAGTAGAGCTCCATATTTTGTGTTTTAGATTTAGCTACTCAGAACGAAATGTCCATGTAGCACAGGCTATGGTGAGCCCGAAAAAATTGGGTGGGTGTACATTATATACACACAATAGGGCGAGGAGAAATGAAGTGGTGTATAGTCCTAAGAGTAAGCTAGTTGTTGATAGTTGGTACCGTGTGTTTGACATGTAGTACCAAGATGCTAGATTAGAATGCATATTTATTATAAATTACTTTTAAATATGGTAATGAAAAAGATTATGTAGTAAAAAGATAGGACCTACCTTCATAGTCACTGAATCATCAGACTGCATGCATTGTGGGCATTAGTCTCCACAACAGCGTGACGATTTATGAAATTTTCTTTGTAAAGGGGTAGGAAGATGTATCCCCCACACACAACTGGAGTTAGACTCCTCCCCTGTGGCGGAGTTGTATCGCATCCCGTGTGCGGTTGGGAGTGAGAATGTTAGTTGATGGAATTTGCTGTCACAAGCCCCTGGAATTGAAGTGTCTAATATGTACATTTCACTTGCAAGAAATTTGAATAGCATATATTACATGGCATACACAAAGCTTTTATCATTCATGAAAGCATTCATTTTATATAGTTACATTTAGTGTGAAGAGAAGTTGAGAATAATTCGAGGTCAAAAGATTACCATTGGCCATTATGAGCCAGAAAACCAAGAAACCTCCTTGAATTAAACATGAGTTCAGTTTTTCTTCTTCTCTGAACTGCCACTAAATTTAGGGATTCATGTAGGACCCAAGAGTTAAAAGCCCAATCCAGGACACAATGTCATTCACCCGTCCTCGCAAATTTAATAAGTCAATATTGACTTATTAAATATGTGCATAGGTGACATACTTAACATAATAGTTTCCCTTGAAAATCTTCATAGAAAACACCGACCTTACCTAACCTTGTTAGTATGTTAAGACAAGCATCTTATTGCTTCGTAATTACAATTATTAACTAACCTATACCTATAATAGTTTAAGTAACAATTGTAATTACGAAGCTATAAGATGCTTATTTTAAGATACTAACAAGGTTAGGTAAGGTCGGTGTTTTCTATGAAGATTTTCAAGGGAAACTATTATGTTAAGTATGTCACCTATGCACGCAACTAATAAGTCAATATTGACTTATTAAATTTGCGAGGACGGGTTGTGTCATTTACTTCTGTGAGTCACCGCAGTGGCATTGGCATCAATTTCACGTGAGAACACATTTCCAACGTCCATTTCTTTCTCGGGAAAATAAAAAAATAATTTGGCATTCTGTTCAAGTTAAAAAAAATTTTAGTGAAGCTAAAAATATATGACTGCTCATCCATAAAGCTTAAAGTAGAGAACATAGGGTCATTGTATAACTCACTTGGGTGATCTAATAAGAAAAGTCTTGGAAATGTTTTAATATAAAAATTGATACACAAATTTAAATAAGATTGAAATATTGAATTTTAGCCCTACAGTATATATATATAATATATATATATATATATATATATATAATATATATATATATATATATATATATATATATATATATATATATATATGCCAGTATATATCGGTATCACAACCACAGCAAGAAACACAATTAAAATCTAATGGTTTCTAATTAAAACCTTCAGTATTTTTAAGCAAAAAAATACAGAATGTGTATATAACTTAAGTATCACAAGAACTATAAACAAAATCGTATCACTTTCCACATCACTGTACAAATATCAGTAAGCAGACTCGGTAATATGTAAGGAATACATACTTCAAGATCCCATATAAAACCAGTCCTAACTGTACTGTATAGTTTATGCTGATATAGTGGTTCCTTTAGTAGTTACTGACTCTACGTATACCATAGTGGAAACCAAAGAACACAGCACACTTCATCCCATATTACTCAGATTTTCATTTGTAATTTAAATAATAAAACAGCTGCAGAATGATGTCCAGATTCATTCTGGATACTGTACATAAGAAATGTCCCAAGGGAAAAAACAATTAAAATAATCTTACCCAACCTAATCAAATAGCTTGGATATACAGCAAGCTTATTCATCCCTCAGTAAGTGGAAGAAATAGTGTTAGCTTGAACATCCATAAATGATAGAGTTGTACAAGTATGAAAACGGCTCATACCTAACACCACGCTGTGGATCCAACCAACCTCGCCTTCATTTCACTTCAAAATCCACCTACCTTTAAGACTTTTAAAAANGCGGGTAGTGCGTAGAAGCAGTAACATTTATGAGTTGGGACCACGGCAATGTTACCACTCTTCTAGGCTGTGTATTTAGGTACATAGGTTAGATCAGCTTTTTAAAAGCACTACAATCACCGTCTGCGGTTGATTGTTCATAAATCACTGAACTATATGTTTAAGCCCTATCCATGTAGGACAGTAGAAAATGTATATATGCTGGTGAGCATTGCCAATGTATTAATCACGTCTGGTAGAAATCAATAATACTAATATTAAAATAATAGCTCTTTCATGCAGTACATTCACAGGCAAACATATCCCATACACCCCACACAATTGTATAATATTGATGATATCATAGCTAGCGTTTGAGCTATACTTTGTAAACCTCACTTAGAGTAGAGTAGTAGCGTGTTGTTGTGTATACCTAAGTTTGTAAATACAAACAAAATGTGTTAACTGTTTAAATTATGTTTTATCCACGTTCTTTGGTCATTATAAATTTATTAAGAAAATGTTACTTTTCTTTGTGAAAATCTAAGAAATTTTGGCAATTTTGGTTAATTTTGTCAAATTTCGTTATAAAATAAGAGTATTGCTAAGGAAAATTATGATTATTCATGTTCAATATTTAATAGAAATATTATAGTAATAAAATGTCATATTTTAAATTTATTTACGTAATTTTAAAATAATTTGGGTAGTTTTGGGTAATTATACTTTTCTATTTTCGGTCATATGTCGTTAAGCAATAAGCATATGTTTCTAATACAAATATATTTATTCATGTTCTAGTCATTACCAATATTAGCATAAAGTTAACTCTTAGTGTACATACACCGAGAGCGGAGTGCACCTGTCCTTAACTTGGTACATTGCCCATGTGCGAAAAAGCCTTAAAAAGAGATTATTTAAGGTTGCCTAGTCGATCCTCGCCCCTTAATCGTGGTGAGTATTTACCAATCAGAATTTACCTATCAGTGACGACCAAGAAAAAAAAAGGTCTATTTCTTTTATGCCCCCCCCTCCATCCTTATAGCCTTGTTGCAATAGAATTGAACTACCTTATTGTAATGTTTGAATTGTTAAAGTGTGGATGGAAGTAGTGATATTATTACAAGACGTACCTTTCATGCCGGCGAGGCACCCAGACTAGTTGTGGTTGGTATAAGCAAGGTTGTGGTGGGCACTGAGCAGGCACAGTGATGGTGAGCACATAGTTGGCAATGGGTGAGGTTCAGTAGCACAACCGGGCCCGTACGACCCGGACGTTCGTTGTAGACGCTCCTCCCTGTGCACGGTTTACATGTCTCAATATCTCCACGGACTCGACTTGTACGCACGATTGGAAATGCTGAAGCAGAGACACCAAACACTAAAGTGGATGTTAACATCAAGTTCAAGGGAACTCTGAAGTTGAAATACTAGCCACTGCTAAAGTACATATATAATAAATCATTAATTATATACTCGGATCTGGACTTATAGTTCGACGTGCTGTTCGTGATACGTTATCTGTGATAATTACTGATAGTTTATAAGGCTATTTTTTATATACAGTATATATATTTGAGTGTGAGACACTTGTATTAGAAATTGTGACCAGGATGTTGCTGGACTTTGAGCCGGTGTGGGCAACCAACCACCAATGGGAGGTAAGATATATATTGTTATATTTTGAGCCTTAAATAGAAGTACATTAACTAGTGTATTTTCACTTCAATTGTACGTTTATTTAATTGGAATTGGTGTTATTAAAGTTGAAAAGTCTTTATGAAACTGCCATTTAGTTGTTGTCGGTGACCGTCTCCTTTTGAAGGCGATTTTTAGCTGTTGGAACTCATAGGTGTTCAGGCAATTAGTAACTATGTGAATATCTATTGTTCGTTTCGCCTATCATGATGATGATCTCTTATTTCCCAAGCGTTATGGACAGCCTATTCGCGGTCTGCGCTATTCGTTTTTCGTTCAGTGTGTCTGTACCCGATAACATCTCGGTAGACCTTCCATATTGTAGGTTTACGGGCTATTCATGCCCGTGCCACCTCTTTGGCGGCTTAATCTCTCTCAATCAATCAATCCATATACCTGACGATCCATATACCTTCCATCCTAGTTTTATCATAGTTCTTTAAGTGTAGTAGACTGGTGCTGGCTGCGATTAATTTTATTGGCCTTTTCATAGTCTATGACAGGGGTCTCCAAACTTTTCAATGTAAGGGCCACATTATATATTTCCCATATTTATGCGGGCCGAAGGAATAAAAAATGAAAAAAAAAAACAAATCAGTGCCAGTAATTTAATTTCCTCAAATATTAAAGTATAAACATGGAAAAATTAAAACATATCTTTTTGGAAAAAATTAGGGTAAACTAAATAGATTCCTGCCTTTAGTTTTATGCAACCAAATTAGTGTGACGAATGATACTGTCGTTTTGACTTCAAAATTTCATTAAAATCAGGTTCCAGATTAGATGAGCCAATTGTAAGAATTGATTTCAAGTGATCATCAGACAAATTTGCTCGATAGTTAGATTTCACATACTTCATTTTGGAAAATGTTTGTTCACACAAGTATGTTGAACCAAAAATGGACACAAAACTACAAGCAAACTTACAACTGATTGGTTGTAATGCACAACACATACCTACCAGTAATAGTATCTGTGCGTCACACTATCGAGAGAGAGGAAAACTGACTCGGGCTGAGCGCCACCAGTCAGCAGCCCCAGCTTTGAATAATTCTGCGATGCCATTCGTACGATAATTATTTTTTCAAGGCCACCACACAGGGATTTGTTTGGCGGGCCGGATGAAATTATGTGGCGGGCCGGATGTGGCCCGCGGGCCATAGTTCGGAGACTCCTGGGACTCTATGACTAGCGGGAGCAGTTAATTGACATTTTACCCCATAATCTAAGGCTCTGGAGGAAGTACGGAAGTGATTAAGTAATCTTTGTGCAGGCGAGAAGTCACAATAACGTGGCTGAAGTATGTTGACCAGACGACACACTAGAAGGTGAAGAGACGACGACGTTTCGGTCCGTCCTGGACCATTCTCAAGTCGATTGAATGGTCCAGGACGGACCGAAACGTCGTCGTCCCTTCACCTTCTAGTGTGTGGTCTGGTCGACAAGTAATCTTTGATTTGAATGCCACCAGCGGCTGTTAGTTTGTGTGTGCACCCTATGAACAAGTCTTGTGAACGATAGCGCAAAATGACTAGAGCACAAAAGATCTTAATCAGATCCCGGTGGCTGTTTGAAATTAACTTTTATAGCTGCACACCTTATAATGATATTAACGGACTGTGTGTGATAATTCCCTACAATGCGTAGTAATATATCTTTTACAAAATATATATATATTTTGTTGAACAAAATCTATATTACTACAATGTGTAGTAATATTTAAAATTTTGTTAAATATTTGATATTACAAGGAAATATAAATAGTCTACACAGATATTTTCATCGCTTATGTATTCTTTATGTACTACAAGCGAAATCTGAAAACTGCAAGAATTTCAGATATTTCGACCTTTACAATAACATTATTTGCCATTCATGAGAATAAATTTCGATTCAAGTGGCTGTTAATTCCATCCAAAATCGTTAGTTCCACCGCGAAATAATGTAGTAAATTGCTAAAATTGTATTATCGTTACCACGTATAATTCTATCATAGGGCTGATTTTAATTCTTTCTAGTACGTGATAGCCTATCAGTGGCGTTGTATATATTAAATATTGTACAGAACGTCATTTTCTATATTCTAATATTTGAGCGTATTGAGGACTGTACCCTACCCAGTTCTGAGTCCATCACTATATCGCTGGTGCATTTAGTTTTTAATAAGTAAATTATAAGGGACTGAAATTTCAGGGTTTCGGAAAGGAGACAAGATGACACTAATCCCGTTCTCAGGAATTAATCTTCCAGAGGCGTTGGTACCTAAATAAATTGTACAAATCTTACGACCTCGAGTAGTACATCGTATTTCGTATTACCTGTCCTCTATAGTAGTACATCGCATATAGACCTATAAAACCCCCAACGGCCAAAATATGATGAACTATAAATCATAGCGACTCTCAAAATTGACGGGCTCTAGTTTTATGCTCCTGGGTCCTCGGTTGGGTTTGATTCAGACAATTTAGTACATCATTTTTGTGACGTTTGAACCAATTGGGAGAATGGCCGCATAAAATATTGAAATTTTTGTTATACACAAGTGGCCACAGCAGAATAAGACTTGGGTCTTTTTTCAGGGATGTGCCACACAATATATATAAAACACATTTTATCTCTCTCTTTCAGGATACGCTAGGCCAGGTCAGGTAAGAAAGTGCTGACGTAAGGGGTACATGCTTTTTAAGTCTTAGACCCTACAATGAGGTTTCCCCTCCCAGTTTTTTTCCCTGGAACGCGACCTACCAAGCGGGTGTCCATCCAGGTTCCCAATTACTGCTGGGTGAACAGAGGTAAACCAGTTAAGTTCTGGATCCCAGTCTAGACCTAGGTTACACTTAACACGTTGAAAACACAATTAGCCTTTGATATGAAACTGGTATTTTTTCTAAGTGAATGTCACACACTTTTATTAGTGAAGAGCATTTTCATGCGTTTAGATTAGTGATAGTTTCATTTTTCACATCTTGCATGCCATAAGTAGGTTCTGGAAAATAGTTGCAAAAACGGCAGTTGCAATTTATTGCAAAATATTGCGTATATATATATAATACTATTAGCTTGTTAACAGGTGTTAACTTTGTTCTCAGCAGGATAGCGGGAGTCAATCACAGTCGACGGAAGAAGACAAAACTCCCTCCTACCTGACTTCCCTGACATCAGATGACGAGCCAACACGTTACGACCCAGTCCCACCAGAAGTCACGCCCTGTGAACTGGGCTTAAGGTCGTCCCAACAGGTATACACGACCTACATTAATGTACAAGTGTTTTATATACAGTATTCTCTTTCCTGTTGTATGTATACCAGATAGGGTACTCGGCAGAGCAGTTTATCCGGTTCCCTGGTCTTACCCCCTCTCTCTCTCTCACACACACACACACACACACACACACACACACACACACACACACACACACACACACACACCACACACACACCACAGTTTCAAGTGTAGATATGATAGAGCCCAGTAGGCTCGGGAACCTGTACACCAGTACATTGACAGTTGAGAGGCGGGACCATAGAACCGCAAGCACAACTAGGTGAGTACACACACACACCACACACACACTTGTACACACATACACACACTTATACACACACTTATACACACACACACTCAGGTGCCTGGTAGCCTGGTGAATAGCGCGCAGGACTTAATTCTGTGGCGCGGGTTCGATTCCCGCACCAGGCAGAAGCAAATGGACAAAGTTTCTTTCACCTGAATGCCCCTGTTACCTAGCAGGTACCTGGGAGTTAGTCAGCTGTCACGGGCTGCTTCCTGGGGTGTGTGTGGTGTGGGAAAAAGAAATTGTGGAGAGGCGGGCCGAAAGAGCAGAGCTCAACCCCCGCAAACACAACTAGGTGAATACTCACTTACTCACTCTCCCCGTCTCTTAACACACGCCTTCTCCCCCATGCTATAACAATCTTTACACATCTATTTCAACCCCCCCCCCCCCACCACACACACACACCGTCACAGTCTCCATTCACACCCCTTTCAGATGCCCCCCCCCCCCAACACGCACTTCCCATATCCCCACAGCAAACACTTGTCTCCTCCCAGCGAACACGCGGTTCTTCTCCCTAAACACTCCCTCCCAATCTTCTCCCAACACACATGCTATTACCCCTACTCCTCTCTGATCATGCACACCGTAAACCCCCTCCCATCCCCACCTACGCCCTTCCCCCATAAATGTAACCAAAGGTTGTGGGTACAGGATACACCTCTCACCTGAGCATATTTGAAAATCATTAATTTCATTTTTTTTATACTCGGTGCTAAAGTCTACAGACTCGATGTGAAACGACTCCATGAAGGAGGGCGTTGGGGTTGTTGTTTTTAGATTCAGCTACTTAGAACAAAAGTTCCATAGTAGCATGAGCTATGGTTAGCCCGTAGTGGACTTACCTGGCACAGGAACGGGGCTGTAACGGGCGTTGGGACTGTACCCACTCTTTATTGGGGAATTGGAACGATCCTACAACACCTCTACACCTGAACATATTTGAAATCATAAGACTGTTGATTGACGGTTGAGAGGCGGGACCAAAGAGCCAGAGCTCAACCCCCGCAAACACAACGGGGTGAGTACATCCGTAACATAATCTTATTCCTGAAACTTTAGTGAGGTTAAACCCCATGCGGCTGGCCTTCATCTCGCACACATTCATTCCAGCGATAATTTTGTGCAGTACATG
>WNGS01163002.1:3269108-3304437 GCA_020271785.1 Procambarus virginalis | reverse complement strand
CGCGGAGTATACAATATGGGCACGTGGAAACCACTGTGGGAAGAGCGTTTGAGAACACGTCCGTATCATGCGGGCGGCGGTGAGCTACTGAACGTAGAGCGAGCCTCCTCCCGGAGCAACAGTCGCTTACGTCACCGCCGCTGCCCACATTCCGGGAGCCAGTTTAGCTTCGCCTCGGGGATGTTCCTCGCTATCATCTACCAACCTCCACCCGTTCCACATCACACTTCTGACCTTTAAATCTAATGCCGCCCAGACAGCTATTAAATACTGCGGGTGTGGAGCGTGTTTCTATTGTGTCAAGCGGTGGGACATGCTGGTGGTTGTAGAAACAAAGCTGGCAGTGCATCAGGGTCGCCCAGCCATCACTTCTGCCAACTTGCAGACCCCGCTATCTGCCAGCTCTAACCACCTTGGGCATACTAACTAACATACTTTGTATACCCACCCGGAATCAATAACAAATCTTAGCATTATCACCCAGCTCAGATTAGGTTTTGCGTACCTCTATTACAAATAACTGATACTAACGTCACAAGATACCCTCCCGCACATGTCTACGATTAAATATTAGAACAATTTATGTCTCACATTTGCTGCGCATACCCTACAGATGTCTAATATATAATTTTATTTTTATATGTTTTGGTTTTTGTACATTTAGACCAAATCTATTTAATTTGTATATAGACAGTAGATCAATGGATTACTTGCTGGTAATACATTAATAATCCTGTAATACACGGGTTCTGAATTTAGTGAGCCTCACTAGCGGATGCATGGGGTAAGGGAAGTACTGGTGTAAGAGGCTGAGAGGACGTCATTGGTATTTTTTTCTGCAAAAACGTTGACAAATACTTTTAAGCGAGGAGGAAAACGGAATGCTGGAGTAACAATGACTAGCGACACGTCATAACATTGCATCACTGCGCCCTGAACCTTCTAGCAAGAAATCAGTCTTAAACGCGAGACCCGATTTGTAGTGCCGTTCTATATATATATTTTAGGCTGCGAAATTAGCATCATAAAACCAGTCACATTTAGATGCGTGTAACGTGTCTCAAGAATGCCAACGAATGCTCCTAGGCTACGTGGGCCCCTCCTCGCAGTGGTACTGTAGTCAGTAAGCACTGTGGGAGGGAGGGAGGGGACCGCTACAGCAGTAAACTCAAGGCCAATAAGTGACGCACACCAAGCCTCCTACTGGCTCCTAGTGATACGCCAGGCTGGTAATTCTAAAGCCAAGATACTGAAATGATATATAAAGATTATTACAAGAAGTACAAGTGAAATCTAGAACTCATACATTAAGCCACGTTCCGTGTAGACATTGGCTGATCCACCCAGTGTGATACGTTATCTGTTATATTTTCTGTGATAGAATGATAAGATTATATATATTTTTTATATTTGTGCGTGTGGTGGACGGGTAAAGAGCAACTTGTGGATCAAGATGTTGCTGGACTTAGAGCCAGTGTGGGCGATAAGCTGCAGTGGGAGGTAAGATGTGCCTCAGACGCACCACTACACTCCTCCTTCTTAATCTTGCCTTAGCACATAAATATTGCCACAAAACTTTCAGTGTTATTGGGTTGTCTTTCAAGTTTTAGGCACTTTTCTAATATTCTGCTCGATATTATTTTAAATATATTCTAATTAGCATCAAACTTCCATCTCGTTTTTTTTTTAATATTATTATTATAGCAGTGTTAGGCTATTTGTATTATCTTTTGCCTGAAAAATATGTTGGAATTTTCTTGTAACTAATACATATAATCCATTTTCTGAATTAATTTTTTTAAATTTGTTTAAATGTAAACATACATTTATTAATAACAATTTAAATGGCTACAACTTGGGGTAATAATTTTGTGTCAAATATTACATTACACAGCCTCATATATCAACACGTAACAGTGGCTATACAGGCACTAACATCCGAAATCCGTACAGTTTTCATAACCTGTGATACCATGGGAGAGAAACTATTTATTATACACTCCTTAAATTTATCGCATGCTATCTAATAAGGAATGAAGTGAAATGGACCCATGGTAGATGTGTTCAGTCTTATAACGGGAAAAAGTGCTGCAATTTGTAACAAATAATGATGATAATTCTCCCGAGCTTGGTGCATGTTGATTAATTTCTTATCTCGTTTTATATACTTATTTATTCTCAATAAAACTTGTTGGAATATATTTTATGAAACAATGTAATGGACACCACTGAAACTACAGTATCTAGACCTAGTGTATTAACAGGTGTTAACTCTGTTCTCAGCAGGATAGCGGGAGTCAATCACAGTCGACGGAAGAAGACAAAACTCCCTCCTACCTGACTTCCCTGACATCAGATGACGAGCCAACACGTTACGACCCAGTCCCACCAGAAGTCACGCCCTGTGAACTGGGCTTAAGGTCGTCCCAACAGGTATACACGACCTACATTAATGTACAAGTGTTTTATATATACAGTATTCTCGTTCCTGTTGTATTTATATAATTTGTACATTATGCATAATAATACTTGAATTGGTGCATCTTCAGCTATAAACCATATATATTTTGTTCTTGCAGCGTGCAACATCGGGCTTCAGTGAGTTAGTGGATGCCAGTGAACCAGTGACGAGTGACCGTGGGTCATGGAGCATGCGCGGTGCTGCCCATGCTGACCCCTGGCACCGAACTGCGCCTCGCTACAGGTAACACTGCCTTATTTAACCTAATGTTGCCATATTATTTATATTGCTGGGACAAATACAGTATCTTAAATTTGACTGGAAACTGATGATTAAATTCACTGGAGATATTGTAAGTTGCGTCTTTTTCATACTCTCCATATACCCATCTTGTGAGGAGCAGTGGGAGAGTAAAGCAACACATAATAGGCTCAATATTGCTCATTAATATAGCTAAATAACTACAGCATTCATGAATTACTGAAAAATATAAAGCAGTAGTCTATTTGCTGTTTTTTCGATTAAGAAATCTAAACATTTATGTACTGTACTTATACTTATGTACAACCGTCTGACTATCCACAGCCGCTTCGATGATGAAGATAGTGCAATACAGAGCAGCTGGTATCGCAGTGATGAGGATGACACAGTGCTATCGCCCCGGGCATCTCAAGCCTTCATTGATACTGGAGCACCGCCAGGGCGAAATGACAACCCGCCTCCTGGCCAAAGTGCAGTAAAAATTCTTATGAAAAATATAAATTCTATCAAGAAAAAAATTAAGCGCTATGAAGAAGAATTTGAAGCTGCCTTTGGATACCGCCCATCACACAGCGAGAAAATGAAGCACAAGGAAATTAAGAAATACATGAGCGAACTCAGCAAGGCCCGCAAAGAGCTTAAACGTATGTACAGTGCTCAGTGTATGTACAGTATAATGTTTGCTATTTTTGTCATCTTTAAAAATGAACTTTATATAAAGACAAAGTTCAAATCTTTATTAATTTAAACGAAGCATTAATTATTATTACCATATCTATTTTCAGAAATGAAAGATGATGTTGCTGGTTTGATGTCTGTACCAACTGTGTTTCCATTATCACTTCTCCGGTGTCAAGAGTCGACCAACCCAGGTGCAAGATCCAATGGAACCGGGTCCGGTACTGCAAGCACCTTAAAACATGTTGAAGACAGATTACGAGAAAAGCGGTCGGCTTTAGGCCGACCAGCTGAATTAAATAATATGAGTTGCATGGAAATGCAGGAAGAAAAAACAGCACTACAAAAGGCCCTTCTTTATTATGAATCAATTCATGGACGACCCACGAGTCGGGAGGACAGAGACTTGGCGAGACCACTCTATGACCGTTATCGCCAAGTTAAGAGGATTGTCATGAGATCCTCGTCTGTAAGTATTCAAACAACATTTCTGTATGTAATGTATAAACTTGTCTACTATTATCACAAAGTGTAATTTTATCCTGATGCATATGCATCTGTTGAATAAAAATATATTTATTGAATTTTGTATTTTGCAGAGAACGAAGGAAAATCTTGCAGAATTGCCTCCAATTATTGAACATGTGGCTATGGATTTCACATTAGCCTCACCTCAACATCGCAGTTCCTTACAAGGAGATGAAATAGAAAAACTAATACAAACAGCACCCACAACCCCTCCAGGGTTTGAATCTCCACCCATGTTTGATCCTTCACGAACTGCAACCACTCGGAAGGATGACCCAAAGGATGACCCAAAAGATGGGCAGCAGACAGTTGCACTGGGTGACCTCCATGCTCTTCCCCTAAGTGAACTGAGAGAGAGAAAGAAGGAAGCACGTGAAGAAAAGAAGAAATTAAGACGTTCACTCCGAGAATATGAAGAGAAATTTGAGAGAGAATTGGGCCGTAAAGTGCAAAAAGAAGATAGAGGGCCCATGGAACAGACATACTTGGATTACAAACATGCTAAAGCAAAGTTAAGGCTCCTAGAAGCTCTCCTATCAAAGCATGAACCCCTCAAGGTTTGATCGACTTTAAGCTACACTGTAAAGACAACCGTCTCGGAGCTTATTTTTGGAAGCAAGTACAGGTATTTGTAATGTGCTTGTCAATGCACTGTAAGCTTTCAATGCTGTTGTAACTGGGTTGGCTTGTTTTGATAAGATTTAAAAATTGCAGCCAGAGTTTATTCTATACAGATTCCGTATTTTGAAGTGCAGCTGATGACGTGATTGCATTGTGTGTAAGAAGGGAGGCATCCCAGTCCATGTTTTGTGCATTGTTGTTCTGACATGCGCGGGTAATGCATGAACTGTGATAAGTTGTCGAAGTTGCCAATATGGTTGTTAGCTAAAGAATCTATAGTTTTGAATATAATGCTAACTGTAGATTAAATAAGGCCTCACAAATACCTATAAAAAAAGAATGTTATCTTGTCATGGTTATTTTTATATATTCGGAGCACTTTTGGTTTGGGAACTTCAGATGCTGCTGTTGCATCATTCCTATTATTTTTTTTAAGGATGCTCTGGACTCTAATGCATTGAAGCTTCCAAATATACTTTATCCATATAATTGCTGAACTGTGCTAAGTGTAAGGTACCTGAATTTAGCATTAAGGTACAGTAGCTGTTTGGACCCTGGGGCATGACATCTTTGAATTTTCTTAAGTATATGTATATATATATATAAATACTTATGTTTTGACAACTACTGTATATCCTTGCCCTTTGTTTGAGACATCTATAAAAGTGTATTGTTGTTTGCTTAAGAAATGCCTTTAACAAACTGTGTAATTTGCCTTCCTCAAAAAATGACAAAGGCATGCAGGATAGTTAAAAACTCTCCTAGTGGTCTATTATACACAATGATGTGTTCACAGTTATACTTGTTTGTTTTTTTGGATTTTATATCGCTGACGTACCGGTAATAAGCAGACTTACATAACTTCTACAATATATCCCCAGGAAGATTTGTTGGGCCACCTGACCAATATTTGTGTATATCTTCACCCAAGATTCCTGTGGTATGCATTTAAAAGTGTGTGCGCATGTTATAGGCAAACCTACATATTGCCTAGCCACTTGTAGGAAATGTGTAGCCTATTTTGTATGTGTCATCATTCCTGTGACTTGATCCCACAATGCTGCCTCATTCCCAACACACTTGGGGGCAGTTTGTGTGCTGCATATTCAATGTATTTAGATGTACTGCACACAAGTATTTGCCATCTGTTAGCTAAGATGCATTTGAACATTGTTGTCAGAACTCTGCATATCTTTTTCGAGTACATTGTTTGAGAACCCAATTTCTTGTGAATGCAATTGCATATATGCAATTATTAGTTTACTTTGCAAGCAGCTGAACTTCACTAATACATAGCTAGGAGCAGCCATGGCAAACTGTCAATGAATATAGCCATAAGCTTATTGTACGCTGAAACTCTTTGCTTTGCAAGGTAATTAAATCTGAAATTCCATGCAGTTTAATATTAACTGCTTTTATGATAAAAATGCAAGTGCATTCACTTTCAAATTCAGAGTGAACTTTTGTAACAGACTGTAGTGAATAGTGTTTGCATTCACAAGTAGAATATACAAATTTTACCACTGGTGACACATAATCTGAGTGTTCTTGCCTCTGTAGTTCATTACAGCTTCAGACTGCCTGTTGTTACTTTGATATGAATAGTTAGATGAATAGTATTAATATCATATATATATATATGGTTATGTATATTAATGACCTTAGATTATAATGTGGTCTTGTACCTGTTAGAATATTTACGGCAGACAGTTACTAGAAACTATTACTTCCCGTACATAAAAGGATTTACTGACTGTAGTTTGCTCAGAGCAAAGAAAAATTTGTTTTGCCCTGTGAGCCTCATTTTTCCAATGGTTGAACCATATTTTTGTTTACTTAGAAATGTTCTGTAGCTAGTGTGTTCCACTAGTCCTAATCGATTATCATAACTGACCAGCAAAAAGATGTTAAACTTCAGGCTTTTGTAATATTTTGAACTCGAGCATGAATGTTATTTATTTTTAAGGCCTTAAAAATTTACAAGTTTCCACTTGCAAGGGATGCCACTGGCATACACACTTACTTTGTGTACTTATATCCCATAAAGTTGTGAATAAGGTTAATCACTATTCTTTATCTGCAGTAAAGAATAATTGCAGTAATTTCTTGTATTTAAAGGTTTAATTACTACTGTATATTCGTCTTAATATATGACATTTAGAAATGTGCAGCTTCATGAACAGATGGTTAATGATCTTATTTATTTTAATGTCTAGTCCTTTTATTAATCTAAATATACTTGCAGTGAACTTGACATCTGGATATATCATTTCCTTGGTACCTAGTATATTTGTTTCATCATACTCACTTGAAAATAGACTAAGCAATAGTGCAAAAAAAATGACAAATTCCTTTGCAGTCTCATATTGCTAAGGTGATAAATAATTAATCATTTGTATTTAAATTGTTAGGATTAGAAATTGGAAACCAGTATAGTTTTAAGGCTTTATCCAGAAAATTGTTGATTTATTAGTCTTTTGTGTAATTCAGAAATGGCTCTGCTGCCATTACAGCAAAGCCTCAATAATCCAGTGTTCCTTTTGGGCAATTCTGATTTATACCAGTTTGAAAGACTTAAGGGAGGTCACATGGAAAGTTCTCTAATTGCCAGTGACTTAAACATTTAATCCATATAATGCATGTTTCCTATAGCAGTGTTTATCGGTTTTATCGAGGTTTTACTGTATTTCAAAGTTCCTATCTGGACTACAGCAGTTAACTGTATCAAGATGGCAAGACCCAAATTGATTTGTATAACTAAAACTTAGCTGATAAATGTAAAAGTTGGCTTGAGAGATGCTTATTTTGGATGTTTATTTACAAAAGTTTCATATTCTTTAACCAACTTGTATGCTATTTTCCATACAATGAAAATGTGACGGTAAAAGCAATTTCGAACATGTTTTACAAGAAAATGACGAAATTCTCTATTTAATAAAGACAAAGGTAAACCAATTTGTCATCCATGCAGAGGGATGAATTTTTCTCTGCTACTGAAGTGGCGGTTATGTAAAAGCAGCTCTTGATAAAAAATATTTGCAGTGTCTGGTGTATGTGATGCTGGATACAGTGTACATGATTGTTACAGAGGTCCAAATGAAGATAAGTAAATCACTCGTTTTATATGGATTAACCACACAATAAAGTCAAATGAGCAACTTTAATTTTTCTATTTCCCTTAAGATAACGTAATAAAAAGTTAGACTAGGTCTTCCTTGATACTCTAGTGTGGGTAGTGTATTATCTAATTAAAATAGAATGTGTCCGAGGTTGGAGGTAAATTGCTTGGCGATCACCTCACTCAACTTTACAGGATGACTAATGTATGGTAGTGGACTGTCATAGGCGAGTTGGGGGTCAGCCCCAATGCCCTCCTCTATTTAAGTAAGGACATCCCATTTTAATCCCTAATAACCACCATGAAATTTTTTTTAACCGTTTTGCAGCTGGTTATAATATTGCCTATTGTGAGAGCAAGAGACAAACCCAAGTATCCCTTATAGTTATATATAACGAGAAAGTATTAGAACTTCCCTTATACAATAGTTATACATATAACTATCTGTTGACTATATATCTATAACTTCCCTTATAGTTATATATATATAACTATAAGGGAAGTTCTAATCCTTTCTAGTTATATATAACTAAAAGAGATACTTGGGTTTCTGTCTCTTGCTCTCACAATAGGCAATATTATGACCAGCTGCAAAACGGTTGAAAAAATCTTCATGGTGGTTACTAGGGATTAAAATGACCCCCAACTGCCCTGAGTTATGGCACCGACGGCATGCCATTCCTGTAATCCTCTAATAAATAACTGAATGACCTGAGGAGGACGAGAAGAAATATTAGGGGTCTTGAATGCTATCAATGCTTTGTACCGTCTCACAAGGTGCCTGTCATTACATGTGCACCCTTATTTCAACAGTCCAACTGTGTAACAAACTCCTGAGAGAAATATCCATGAAAGTTAAGCTTCTACCTGAAAAATTTCAGTGGAGCCAAGCAATACTACCAGTTAGACTCGGTGGTATCCACTAGGCAATGTAGACAGTGCTGTCTGCATTCTTATCCTTGTGTACTTGCTGCTAATGATTTAGTGGGAGAGATCCTACCGGAGCATTGAAACAATTTCAATGGAAGTCAAGATCCTAAGCTTATTTAAGGAGATAATGGGATATTCTTGCAGGGTCTTCACCCCTATCCAATTTCAAACATGATTGCAAGCAGACTCAACGGGATAGAACCATAGTGGGGACTATTGTCCCATCAATGCTAGAGACAGTTTCCAGGAAAGATAAAGCACACCTTGCTGTACAAGCATCACATCTTGGGGATTTCCTATTACGTTATCTAATTCCTCCCTTGACCTTCAGGCCCTTAGAATTGGTTTGGCCATTGTTTTACCTCCACTGAACACTGGTGTATTTGTTCTACATGGGTACAGTGGAGTTCATAGAATTACCCAAAACTTCAGAGAATTAGGTAAAGAAGAAATTCTGTATAACACATTTACTTACTATAATATTGGTGCTGAATGTGGAACGTGAAAAAAAGTCATTTTATCAGGAGATAAGGGAATTATCAGAGGAAAGCCCCAAGCCATAAAAATTTTATCAGGAAATAAACTAATTTTATAGGTGGGAAGGTGGAGTCAATGGAAGTAGACGATCTAAGCATGTATATCGTGTATGACATGTACCACATGAGCAGCCGTAAACGCATATAAAATTTGAATTTAAATTTGAATTGCTTCTATACTAACGCCAGAAGCCTAGTAAATAAATTCAAATTATTTAGGCTGAGAATCCTAGTATCATTGTCATCGGTGAAACATGGGGATGAGAAGACATGATTGAAGGGACATTCCATCTTCCAGGATACCATCCACCTTTCAGAAAGGATAGAAGAACAAGTGCAGGTGGTGTAATGTAAAGAGGACTTGAATGCAACCAGCAATGAGGAATTTAATACCAAGGGATCCTCAGAATCGGTATGGTGCAACATACCAACTCAAAATGGTAGCAAACTAACAGTGGGGGGGTATGCTACAGAGCAGACACAGCAACAGCAGAGGAAGTTAATGATCTGCACTATGCGGTCAATGCAGCAACAGAAACCCAAGCCCTTAAAACGGGGAACTTTAATCACGAGACAATAGTTTGGATGAATCTAACATCAAGTTGAAGGAGAACAATTTCTTGACCTGGTACGAGACTCCTTTTTATTGTAGCATGTGTCAAGAGCCTACCCGGGATAACAGCATTCTAGGTCTTGTGCTAACGTCAGAAGCGTACATGATCGATCAAATACAGGCTGGGGAAATACACGCCCCTTCTTGTGATCACAATATTTTAAGATGGATTACAATTATAAAAACCCTTGTAAAGATTCAGGATGAATATCAAGACTGAAGGGAGTTAATGGAGAACATGGCATGGAAGAATCATGGAATAACTTAAAAAAGATCCTCACCGAATTTGCTCATAAATATGCACCAAGAAAAGAAAGATAACTAGATGGATGACAAGCAGTGAAAAAGAGCTCTAATAAACAAGAGCAACCTCTGGGGCAGGTATCAGTCCTCAAAGAACAACAGATTATGAAATATACAAAAGGACCTTAAATTTAGCCAAAACAAAGGAAGATCCAGTGTCTTTCAGTGCCTATGTAAGAATTGTTTTTTAGATTCAGCTGGTCGAGGACCGGGCCGCGGGGACACTAAAAAGCCCCGAAATCATCTCAAGATAACCTCAAGATAACGTGGAACAAAAAGTTCCAAGTAGCAAGGTCAATGGTGGGCCCGTAATGTACTTACCTGTCACAGGAGCGGGGTTGTAATTGTGTGATGATGTATATAAGAAGTAAAACCAAAAAAAACAATCAGTACGACTCTTAAATGATGAGACTAACCAAGTTATAATATATGTAGATGTTAAAAGGGCAGCACTCTGCCTATAACCCATAATGCACGATACAATCAGAAAGAGCACAAACTAGAAGACTCAGAAGCCCTAAGTGTTGATGGAATTCAATCCAAAGTCGTAAGGGAACTGACAGATGAACTATGCCTACCACTGAAACGTAATTGCCTGAAATTGACTGGGATCAGCCAATTTCAGTGGCAGGTATGACCCCCCCCCAAACAGTGAGCACTTCTATTGTTAACTCTGAACAGGAGCTAGGACACACTCTTCAACAGTACAGTACATTAGTGAATGTTCAGTTGGCAACGATTTTATACCAAATGGCACAAGATACTTTGATCTTTGTAACTATCCATTCACTCACTAATATTTGAAAATAATTTCATACTCAACCCAAAGTTTGCAAGTGCGGGCTAATACACTATAGACTCTCAATCCATTTTTTTTAACTCTGCATATGATTAACCATCCTGTGAGATGATATTAATGAACTTATAGCTAGCTCTCGATTTATAATCTATAATTCCTCCCGTAGAATAGGGCATCAGCACTGCCGTGTATCTACGCTTGTCAAAAATAGTTAAAACTACTCTAATTTCAGTCTTATTATAATAATACTACAAAAAATATGGTGGTACCATTAGAAAGTTAACAGGAATTGCTATTTGTATAGTATTTCTTAGGCCAAAATATATAATTTCAATTATGCCAATGCATATGTTTTTATTGCATTATTAATAAGCTTAGGCACCCAGCCTGTGTTGTGTCCCCTGATCTCGCCGGCCGGGTGGCTGACATTATACATCTGATATAGTAATATGCACTAGCATACTTCCACACCACCATATGAATTGTAAACACTTTCTTGCATATATATTGCCTTGCAATTACATTTTGAGAAATGTAATTGCAAGGCAGTTGACCAGACCACACACTAGAAGACCACAGACCACATTCACAATTGACTTGAATGGTCCAGGACGGACCGAAACGTCGTCGTCCCTTCACCTTCTAGTGTGTGGTCTGGTCAACATACTTTAGCCACGTTATTGTGACTCATCGCCTGCATAATTGCAAGGCATTTTTATACAATACCGTATAAAGAATATATGAAAACCTTTTATTCTTTCCATTCACCTGGGCTCTGAGCCCAACCGTGGACCCCCATACGTTTGAAGTCGAAGCACTATCGACAGAGCTATTCTTTAATAAACTATTTTTTCTATTCTATTCTCCGAGCTATTTATTTCTTTATACAGTAATCCACAGGCTACGCAAATGATTATAAACTAATGTTATATTTGGCGTCACATTTATAATTACATACTGCGTGTTTATAATGCCTTATAATAACCCACCCACTCAAAAATATGAATCACTTCTATAATTAAATTGGCCTGACAGCTGCGCTTCCACCAGCACCGTCTGCTAGTTTATTGTAAGGCTTGGGCCCGCTCGCCAACACCCTCTGAATAACATATAGCTTGCAAATGAAGTGGTAACATAATTGGTCTCATATGGCAAACAGAATGGTGAAATTTACTCTTCTCAGATATACAGTAGACAAAAATACAAGTACAGTATCATCCTTTGCAGACGATACAAAAATCAGCACGAAAATCACTTCAGTATTAGATATTAAAAACTATAAACTGATATTAATAATCTTTCATTGGGCAACGGCAAATAATGTGATGTTTAACGGTGATAAATTCCAGATACTTGAGTATGGTATAAATGAAGATCTTAAACGAAATACAGGGTGCAAGGCAAAATCAAATCTCCTCATATAGGGGACAAGAACATGTAAAGTACCTGGGAAGAATGTCTGACGACCTAACGTTTAGCGAGCATAACCAAGCAAAGATTACCTAAGCCAGAAAATGATGGGATGGATTATGAGAACTTTCAAGTTCAGGGATTACGCCCACAATGCCCCCTACTATACAAACCAATTATGCTTTCCCGCCTAAAGTACTACCCGGTACTCGCTTTCCCTTTCCAAAGCGGGCGAAATTTCTAAAATAGAGGGAATAGATTTCAATTTCTTTCTTTATAATGCACCCCATACCCATCCCGTGGGCGGTGGTGTAAAGGGTTACAGAGGCACATAATCGGTTCAGGAACTGAACTCTCTAGTTCGTTTATCTAAGTAAATAACAATCTTTTGATTCTAGTTACACAATTATTAATATTATATATACATGTATATTATATATACATGTACATATTATATATACATTCAATATCCTCCCAACAAACCTAAATATTGCCGGAACGGAAGTGGACGTGTTCAAGAAACGATCGAACAACTTCCTGTAAGAACTGTTGGACAAAGCGGGCTGCAGGGAAATAGGTAGGGCCTGCGGGCCACTCTGTTCTCGACATCCTTATAATGCATCTAAAAAATTGTCAGTGGAGACTACTGATCACATGACCCTATATGACTATCCTGTGCAATGGCAATTTTAGCATCATGTAGCTCTTGACACTATGTAACCCTTTATAGTCATACAGCAACTGCATAAATGCAGATGCACCTAAACATGTCAATAATAAAATAAATCCAAGCTTATTACACTAAGTTATCAAGTCAAGCCTGGGCCCAGGACGGGTTTGAGGAGTAAAGGAACTCTCAGAGCCGACTTCGTGTATACTAAAGGTACAATCCAGGTATAAACTAACTATATGATGAATTACAGTAATTTGCATAACTCTGAAATTACGAAGAAAATGTAGCATAAATGGTATTATAAGACAAATATGAATATAGAAATGAGTTGTATGTCATCAGTCGAATCAGGTGCTTGCCATATGTCATCAGTCGATTAAGGGGCTTGCCATAATCCAACTCTGTTTGAACACCCAGGACATACAACAGCGGCCTGACTTAACTCAGAAATAAATTGCTTGATCAAACAAACAAATTCCTTTAATATTAGCGGAACCTATAGCTCTCTGCCAGTGTTAAACAACTATATTTTAGACAATTGCCTGTGGGTGGCAGAGGTCCCATACCCATCCTGTTGGTAGCAGTGGAGGAGGAGGAGGTTTATTCTGCACCCAATACTCATCCAGCAAGAGGTAGTTTATTGTGCACGCCCCCCATACTCATCCCGTACGTGATAGCGCAAAATGATTACAGACAACACTAAAGGTCTTAATCTGACTAGTATATGTTGTTTAACATTAATAAAATGTATATGAATACCTTATTTTTCCTCTGTTGATAAATGTGATAATTACCCCCTTTCTCACTAAGGAATTGTAGCCTAATGTTCAACTTCAACACCAATATCACAATCTTCATTTTCTCAAGAGTTCTTATGGCTGTGACAAGGTATCTCTACTCGGGCTATGTTGCAAATTAAAAACAAATATTAAATTATGTATTTTATAAAAAATTATATATATAGTTGATTACGCTACACCTCTGCCTGCTTAAGTGCCTGACAGAATGCTTAGAGGGCTTGTCAAAAAATACAAAACGACGCCAGGAGGCAAAGCAATCACACTAACGTGACTGGCATCAATGTCACACTAACGTGACTGCATCAATGTCACACTAACGTGACTACAACATTGGCACACTAACGTGACTGCATCAATGTCACACTAACGTGACTACAACATTGGCACACTAACGTGACTGGCATCAATGGCACACTAACGTGACTGGCATCAATGGCACACTAACGTAACTGGCATCAATGGCACACTAACGTGACTGGCATCAATGGCACACTAACGTAACTGGCATCAATGGCACACTAACGTGACTGGCATCATTGGCACACTAACGTAACTGGCATCAATGGCACACTAACGTGACTGGCATCATTGGCACACTAACGTGACTGGCATCAATGTCACACTAACGTGACTGGCATCTGGCACACTAACGTGACTGGCATCAATGTCACACTAACGTGACTGGCATCATTGGCACACTAACGTGACTGCATCAATGTCACACTAACGTGACTACAACATTGGCACACTAACGTGACTGCATCAATGTCACACTAACGTGACTACAACATTGGCACACTAACGTGACTGGCATCATTGGCACACTAACGTGACTGCATCAATGGCACACTAACGTGACTACAACATTGGCACACTAACGTGACTGGCATCAATGGCACACTAACGTGACTGGCATCAATGGCACACTAACGTGACTGGCATCATTGGCACACTAACGTGACTGGCATCATTGGCACACTAACGTGACTGGCATCAATGGCACACTAACGTGACTGGCATCAATGGCACACTAACGTGACTGGCATCAATGGCACACTAACGTGACTGGCATCAATGGCACACTAACGTGACTGACATCAATGTCACACTAACGTGACTGGCATCATTGGCACACTAACGTGACTGGCATCAATGTCACACTAACGTGACTGGCATCAATGTCACACTAACGTGACTGGCATCAATGTCACACTAACGTGACGCCAGGAGATTTATCTTCAGGTGTTCCCGTACTACACACTTTATATATTAAAGGACTTAAGAATCCGAGCACTCGTATTATTGAAATTAATATTCTAATTGGTAACAAAATGTTTTGGTTAGCTCATCCTAACCCTTGCACAAAAGTCCTTAAGACCTCCTTCATTGCAGGTCAACACTGTTCAAAATGAATTACTAAAACTGCAGCACAACTCACTATGAGTTGCCCGAAACGCATTGCGTAATAGTGGCTTTAGGCATTGTATGTACTAGCTCTATCTATAAATCGATCCACTTATGTAAAATCTCTCTATGTATGTACCTTTCCTGAATAAACATATTTATTTATTTATATTTATGTATCATTCACAATTTGCACCGAGAGAGCAGCACTTCCCTACATTGCGGGAAGATTAACCCCTTTCTCATTTGAATCCCCCCCCCCCACTTTCCACCCAAAAGCAATTAATCATCAACCCAAGCTTCGTCTTGAGGTCAAGCTGATATGCTTGATTGATACCCTGGGGCTAGCTTCACGAAGCAGTTACGCAAGTACTTACGAACGTGTACATCTTTCCTCAATCTTTGACGGCTTTGGTTACATTTATTAAACAGTTTACAAGCATGAAACTTGCCAATCAACTGTTGTCATTGTTATAAACAGCCTCCTGGTGCTTCGGAGCTCATTAACTGTTTAATAATTGTAAACAAAGCCGCCAAAGACTGAGAAGAGATGTACAGGTTCGTAAATGTTTGCGTAAATGCTTCGTGAATCTGGCTTCCCCTGTCCACAGAGGGTATTTAACATACCCTCTCAAATACGCTGGTGAAGCTAAAAGTGTAGTTGTCCTGATTATATGAGGACATGGAGTTGTCCTGATTAATATGAGGGCAATGGAGTTGTCCTGATTAATATGAGGACAATGGAGTTGTCCTGATTAATATGAGGACAATGGAGTTGTCCTGATTAATATGAGGACAATGGAGCTATCCACATATTTGAAGGCAAGTAGAAACAACTGGCCCACTACCCTACACATCGAACTATTTGTCATAGTCCTTGACACGCCAATTATAATGCGCCTGGGATCGTATCGGGGGAGGATTGACTGGGCACCAATCCTTCTTAGCTGTAGTCTCTGTTCACCCAGCAGTGAATGGTTACCTGGTTGTTAAACGATTTGGCGGGGAAACTAGGATTAGGACCTGCCCGAAACGCTATGCGTGCTAGCGGCTGTACAAGAATGTAAGAACTCTTGTATATGCAGGTATAAATAACAATAAATAAATAAGTAATTCTTGATCGTCCTTAATTACGCACAACTCTTTTTAAGACACAATTGCAATTTGTTTGTGTCTGAAAGATAGTTACAAAAATTATTAACGAGAGTCTATATAATGGACGTCTTCTCATGTTGGCCTCCGAAGGCACGAGAAAACTGATGAATTAACCAACGAATATCCTTCAAACTATGAGTGAACTTAATTCACAAGAGAGTCTACACGCCAGAATGAACACCCGTAGTAATTAATGACAGCCAGAGCCAATACTAGATGCACAAAACTGATATAAAACGTGTGTTAACTTACTTGACGCGCGCCCCCGACCAGTGCCTCGCCCTCCACCTGCTACTGACCTGAACCACCACCACCTCCCGCTCCTCCCTTACAGAACTACCACCACTATACGAATCAACGTAATTAACTCACACCCCGACACAAATTCTTCCAACACTGCAAAACGGGCTGAAACTAATCTATTACACTGGGAATATATTATATTTAATAGTCACTGGTAAAGAACACCATTTTATCGACAATTAGATGGACTGGTAACACAATCGAGGTTGGTAGACGTGTCGCCCTTGCCACTAGCCTCGCTGGCCGCATCAAATTTACCTGAATTTACCCAAGAGGCGACTAATTTAGTGGCCTCAGATAACAAGATAGCCGGCGGCTATCTTGAAGAGGACAGGAAGCCGCGGCTTGTAATTCCCCCCCCCTCCTTCCCATTTGCCCTGATGATCTTTACCAGTTGGATTTTAAAATTTAACAGTTTTTGTCATATATATATATTCATAATAATAAAAATAATTCACTGTGTCGGGGGACAGGAAGCCAGAGTGTATTCATACACGTTAGGTTTATATCGAACCTCTACCCCCCCCCCAGGGTCGAATTGTTGACCCTTCCCTAGGATGCAACCATGCAACAAGCTGACTAACTCCAGTGTACAGTACCTACTTACGCTATGTGCATTAGGTGAAAGGAAATGTGCCCAATCATTTCTGTCCACCCGGGATTCGAACCAGCAATTCTCGATTGTGCGTGAGAACGAACCCGAGTGTACCACCGGGATCCCATATATATACATATATAAATGTATATTATACATNCGTGTACACGCTCAGTATGCCATGTAGTGCCCGTGTACACACCCACTATGCATGTAGTGCCCGTGTACACGCCCAGTATACCATGTAGTGCCCGTGTACACGCCCAGTATGCCATGTAGTGCCCGTGTACACGCCCAGTATGCCATGTAGTGCCCGTGTACACGCCCAGTATGCCATGTAGTGCCCGTGTACACACCCACTATGCCATGTAGTGCCCGTGTACACACCCACTATGCCATGTAGTGCCCGTGTACACACCCACTATGCCATGTAGTGCCCGTGTACACACCCACTATGCCATGTAGTGCCCGTGTACACACCCACTATGCCATGTAGTGCCCGTGTACACGCACAGTAGCACATGTTGGGGGAACAGACGACTTGGGGAAGGTGTTGCATCCTCTTGCCAAGACGTGTGTGCCTAGGCTGTTAATATTTATACGTCGGGGGATGTGGGGGGGGAGGGATAATATGTTGCCTTGGTACCATCTTGTGCCTCGGATAGTGTAGCTCTTAAAGCTGACGCACTGTGTGTGTGTGTGTGTGTGTGTGTGTGTGTGTGTGTGTGTGTGTGTGTGTGTGTGTGTGTGTGTGTGTGTGTGTGCGTGTGTGTGTGTGTGTGCGCGTGCGTGCGTGCGCGCGCGCCTGCGTGCACACACACACACACACACACACACACACACACACACACACACACACACACACACACACACACACACACACACACGTGCATTTTTACTATTTGTGTGTACTATCTGCAAAATCGAGTTATTAGCTCTTGGACCCCGCCTTTCTAACCAATTATATTTTTCCTTTATTATGTCTACTACATATATTTCTCTTACACGCGCGTGTGCACACGTCCAAAGGAAGCAGCCCGTAGTAGCTGTCTAATTCCCAAGTACCTATTTACTGCTAGGTGAACAGGTGCATCAGGGTGAAAGAAACTGCCCATTTGTTTCTGCCTCTGCCGAGAATCGATCCCGGGCCATTAGGACTACGACCCCAGAGCGATTTCCACTCAGCCGCGAGCCCCCCCCTGGCACAAATCACGTACGTGTGTGTGTGTGTGTGTGTGTGGGGGGGGGGGGGGGAAGAGACTGTATGTGTGTTTGTTTGTGTTAGTTCTTGACAGTAACAGTGAATCAAATAAACTGTTCAAAAGATTTACCTGAAGCAATTACTTAAAATACATTGCAAGTTTTTTTTTTTGAGTGTGTCCAAGCAGGAGGAACAGGTTCGAGAGCGACAGATCAAGTTGATGCGCCAATGCTGGCCTCAACCTGTTCAGTCGTCTATATTAATCTCAAGTGGTAGCGGATGTTAACCTTGAGCTTGGTCGCACACAATACTAAATTAACTTGGTTAGTAGTATGTAAGGTGATCGTCTTTATCACAAATCATCTTATGCTACGTTTTCTTGAAGGCTTGGGGAGAAGTAATGGGTGGTGTCCTTGGAAGTTTTGAAACTTGAGAGATACAAGCACCTTGGAGAGTGACATTATTGAGGGGGCGAAGATAGACGTGCTTCCTTGGGAACTGTCAAGACAAGCTCATCGGAGAGTGGCAGAAAATAAGCAAATATTTCCTTGAGGACTAGACTCGAGTGTTGGTAACCTTGGATCTGGAGCAGCGTTCGTGTTGTGTTTACACAACCCTGGGATGGGCATGCTACCCTCAATACTCCGGCCTCCCCGAGGCCCACCAACGTCAAGCTTCACGAGTGGTCCGCGTCCGCCCGCTCACAATCGAGGATCCGGATTTGATCCCCGGGTGGAACACGCATGGTTGGACACGTTTCCTTTCACCCGATGTCTCTGTTCACCTAGCAGTAAATAGATACCCGGGAGTTAGGCATCTATTGTGGGTTGCATCCTGAGGAAGGTCAATAATTTACCTAAGTCCTAGGTTTAGCTAGGGTAACCTCAATAAATTTAAATACAGACTTACTGTCCTCAAGAACGGGAATTTTCAGTCGTACTCAGTCTTAATGGTTCCCAACCAAGTGTCAAAAGCAGTCATGCCCACAGAATGTCCAAGAAGTGTTGTTTGTTATAGATTCAGCTACTCGGAACAAAAATTCCAAGTAGCACGGGCTATGGTGAGCCCGTAGTGGACTTACCAGGCACAGGAGCGGGGCTATAACTGTTGCTTGATTGCTTGCTGAAGATTAAGCCACCCAAGAAAGGTATTGCTTGATTGATTGATTGATAAAGATTAAGCCACCCAAGAGGTGGCACGGGCATGAATAGCCCGTAAGTGGTACACATGTGTTGCTTGCCTGGGACTAGATTATATACCAGCGGCCATCAGTCCTCACCCCTTCCCTTCCGCAACTCACCCCTCCACCAGTGCCCTTCACCTCTCGCCAGCCAGTTTTCCTCATTAGATAATTGTGGACAAATATTTTGAATGACCAAGCAGTGCATGTAAGTAACGGGCTTTCATGTTAGATCGTGTCGAGATACGGTGTGCCGGTGTCAGCACGTTGCTCACCACCGGAAGTTGACACACCTCTGAAAACGACGCTAAATGTTGGTTACTCTAGGAGGTGTGGTGGAAGTTGCCGAAGGGTCCCTTACTTAGTGGGCCAGTTATGTTGTGTTGATTTAGGGGCGACGATGATCGTGGGATCGGATGCGCCCAGTAGGCCAGCTAGAGGCTTAGGCCCCGCGCAGGAATATTCCTGGGAAAAATTCCTACTGTCTTTATATTAGAACACTAAGTATTTGCATTACTCCCTTGATTCTCCCCATTCAATTAAAGTTAAGAATTGCACTTTTTATATGCAAGACTGAGGCAGGGTTTCACATTGGAGGATTTTAAGTCAAATATGTATATTATTGAACTGTGGACACTACTAGGGTGATTTATTTACACATAACAAGGTTAATGCTTCGCATGATAACATTCCTGGTTCGCTAGCACCTCGCATGATAACATTCCTGGTTCGCTAGCACCTCGTATGATAACATTCCGGGTTCGCTAGCACCTCGCATGATAACATTCCGGGTTCACTAGCACCTCGCATGATAACATTCCAGGTTCGCTAGCACCTCGCATCCACTAATCATTGCAACAATAAATTACTTTCCCTTCCAACTTCTGACCGGTCGACAAGCAGATCTGTTGCGCCCTGGCACTTTCTCTCCCACTCGAGTCAACTCCTCCTCTTCCCCACCTTTTATTCTCCTGTCCTCACCCCGTACGCATTACGGGCTTTTCATGCCCGTGCCACCTCCTGAGTGGTTTAATCTTCATAATCAATCAGTCAACCCGGTAGTCTATTGGGTAATCATTGCGATACGTTAGTCATNAAATACACGTAAGGACAGGAGAAGGGTATCACTGAGCCAGAGCGTGGCACAGCCATACAAGCAATATATTGCGTAATGGGGAGTTAGACAGTGACGTAATGGACAGTTAGACAGTGACGTAATAAGGAGTTAGACAGTGGCGTAATGGACAGTTAGACAGTGACGTAATGGGAGTTAGACAGTGACGTAATGGACAGTTAGACAGTGACGTAATGGGGAGTTAGACAGTGACGTAATGGACAGTTAGACAGTGACGTAATGAGGAGTTAGTTTATCAATGCACCATGAATTATGGACTTAATTGTCCATAACGTTAATATATGTACGGTGGTCCACGTCGTTAATTTAACTGCTATCTAAACAGGAGGATGGGTTCTATATGTAGTGTGCTTCCTAGGTGCTGTGATATCCTTCTGTGCTTCCTAGGTGCTGTGATATCCTTCTGTGCTTCCTAGGTGTTGTGATATCCTCCTGTGTGCTTCCTAGGTGTTGATATCCTTCTGTGTGCCTCCTAGGTGCTGTGATATCCTTCTGTGTGCTTCCTAGGTGTTGTGATATCCTTCTGTGTGCTTCCTAGGTGCTGTGATATCCTTCTGTGCTTCCTAGGTGTTGTGATATCCTCCTGTGTGCTTCCTAGGTGTTGTGATATCCTTCTGTGTGCTTCCTAGGTGCTGTGATATCCTTCTGTGTGCTTCCTAGGTGTTGTGATATCCTTCTGTGTGCTTCCTAGGTGCTGTGATATCCTCCTGTGTGCTTCCTAGGTGTTGTGATATCCTCCTGTGTGCTTCCTAGGTGTTGTGATATCCTTCTGTGTGCTTCCTAGGTGCTGTGATATCCTCCTGTGTGCTTCCTAGGTGTTGTGATATCCTCCTGTGTGCTTCCTAGGTGTTGTGATATCCTCCTGTGTGCTTCCTAGGTGTTGTGATATCCTTCTGTGTGCTTCCTAGGTGCTGTGATATCCTCCTGTGTGCTTCCTAGGTGCTGTGATATCCTCCTGTGTGCTTCCTAGGTGCTGTGATATCCTCCTGTGTGCTTCCTAGGTGTTGTGATATCCTCATGTGTGCTTCCTAGGTGCTGTGATATCCTCCTGTGCTTCCTAGGTGCTGTGATATCCTGTGCTTCCTAGGTGCTGTGATATCCTTCTGTGTGCTTCCTAGGTGCTGTGATATCCTTCTGTGCTTCCTAGGTGCTGTGATATCCTCCTGTGCTTCCTAGGTGCTGTGATATCCTCCTGTGCTTCCTAGATGCTGTGATATCCTCCTGTGCTTCCTAGGTGTTGCGATATCCTTTTGTGCTTCCTAGGTGTTGTGATATCCTTCTGTGCTGCCTAGGTGCTGTGATATCCTCCTGTGCTTCCTAGGTGTTGTGATATCCTCCTGTGCTTCCTAGGTGTTGTGATATCCTCCTGTGCTTCCTAGGTGTTGCGATATCCTTTTGTGCTTCCTAGGTGTTGTGATATCCTTCTGTGCTCCCTAGGTGCTGTGATATCCTTCTGTGCTGCCTAGATGTTGTATTATCTTCTGGTGCTTCTCAGTGTTGTTATCCTGGTGTTGCTTGACCCTGGCGTCCGGTGCTACACAGCTCTTCACAGCCTTGCATGCCCCCCCCCCTCTCTGTGTCAGGCCAGTGACGGGTCTCCTCAGTGCCTCTCTTTATCTTACCCCCCTCCCCAAGCTGCCTGTAGCCCTCCCCGTCCAAACACCAGGGGGCAGAATTCGTCAAGCTTCCGCTTGCGAAACCTGTACATCTTTTCTTGATCCTAGCGGCCGAGTTTATTCAGCCGTTTAAGAGCTTGGAAGCCCTTGCGAGGTCGCTCTCGACTCTTAGGTTTGCGAGGTTCGGAGTTCGTAAACTCTTTAATAAATAACAAAGTAAGCCGCTACGATTGAGGAAAAGATGTACGGGTTTCGTAATTTGACATATATAAATGACTGTTAATGCTCAACTCTTGCATGATTGAAATCAAAGAGGTCCGTAGTTTGTAATTCTTGAGTTGTGTTCACTTTCCCTTCGTGAAGATGTTAGTAATTTTATTCATCTTTGTTTTTTTCTCCTCCTTTGCAGGTCCAACAAGGAGGTTGTTGGGGACCTTACCAGCATCAGATCAAAGGTGCCGACATACGCAAAGGTCAGTTGTCATCTTAGTTCTACAGTGAGCATCTTCCCATTACAATGGTGATTGTGTGAGAGTTGATGTTCTTTAATAAATGACTGTCTCATAGAGTTAAGCAAATCATCTTATAAATGAATAACCATTTTTATGAATTAAATCTTTTGTATTTGTAAATACACACACACCCACTTAAACATTAACTAATAAAGTTTTTAAATATAAATATCGATTTCAATTACAATTTTGTTGTTGTTACTATTATGGTTACTGTTGTTAATAACACACCTGTTGTCATTACTGTTGTTAATAACACACCTGTTGTTATTACTGTTGTTAATAACACACCTGTTGTCATTACTGTTGTTAATACCACACCTGTTTTCATTACTGTTGTTAATAACACACCTGTTGTCATTACTGTTGTTAATAACACAGCTGTTGTCATTATTGTTGTTATAACTAGGCCTACCACTGTCACCATAACTGTTGTCATTACTACTACACAGCTCTAGTCACACCTCAAATTGAGGGCTAAATAGTTTTTCAAATTATCTAAAAAAATGTTTGTTCAATTTACACTTTTGTACACCTATTCTGTCCAACCGGAATTGTAACGATTTGAACAAGCTGATAGCAGTAGTCCTCTCTGGGTCTGGTAGAGGGTATCTGTTTTCAATTCATTCAAGTACGTTTACCAAGACAATAAAATACATCTCAAAAGGGATAGCGTAGCTTAGGCTATTTCTACCCTCCCTTGAGGGAACCTTCTGGCGGTGGTGGAAGGTCTTCCCAGAAGGCTGCCACTAACAGGGCCTTGAAGGAGTCTCTGCCCTGACCACCTCTGACGCCTAAATTAGTTGACCTCTTTTCTGTGATATCCATCCCCCCCCTCCCCCCGAGACACACACGTACGTGACTGAGTGGACGGTGTTGAGCCGCACACAAGATCACCTGGACTCTCCGGATAGGTTACTCCTAGCGATATCGTAGTGACCACCACCAGTCTCTCTCTTTTCCTCTTACTCTCCTCTTCAATTCCCCTTCCGTGATCTCTCACCACCATTTCAACTTTGTGGATGTGTGCGCGTGCACTTGACGGAGCGCCAGGCCTAGTCCTAACTAGGAGCACTTGACGGAGCGCCAGGCCTACTAGTCCTAACTAGGAGCACTTGACGGAGCGCCAGGCCTAGTCCTAACTAGGCCTGGGCATCACTCCACCTTCCAAGTGCCCCACTCACGCCACTTGGAGGGAGTCGTTGCTATGTTACTGCAACTCAAACTATTGGCTGGTATTTTTAAGTGTTAATAGCACTGGCACCTTGGGATGGTGATGGGTGGCACCACCGGTGTTGCCCTGGTGACAGTCACCCTGCTGCTAGTTGTGACACTGGTGGTGGAACTTTGCCAGGGGTGGCTTAATACGGCACTGGTCTTGCACGTGGCACCCTACGGTCAGGTAGTGCCCAGGAACGCGCGTGGCCTGGGTTAAATGAGCATCTCGCTGGGTTTCACCTCATATTGAGGGCACGTGGAAAGTATTTCGTGCCCGTGTTTGTACGAAGTGACCCAAACGCTCTTCCTCTTCACCCCCCCCCCCCCAGCACTGCACCACAAGCATAGACGGGGAGTCACTAGAACTGTAACTTAAGCAGCAGCGACCAGCATTAATATCTTGATAAATATGTTCCAATAATCGTGTCGTCCTTAATAAATCATCATCATAGTCGCAATCACCGCCACTGAACCAAACAGTTTAGGCTGTGGAGAAGGTATTGGGAGTGCGGGGAATACTAGGTGTGTATCTGGGTGTATTTAAACCCCCTGGCAATTCTGAGCTATTTCTTGTAAGGCTACACATACTCAGAGGCTATATGGCGCTGCTGGCATGGGCTGGCGGTCTGTCGCAGATTAGTGTATGGGTTGGATTGGTTGGCACGACGGTGGCCTCGCTTCCTGTAGGTCGGCGTTCAATCCTCCGAAGGTTCCAACAGTGGTGCTATACCTTGGCTTTTCTTTGCAACAGTTGTTAGTAAACAGCCGCTTCATTGTCTCGTGCCCTCCCACGAACTGTTAGTCTGTTTCTGTCTCCCTTCCTCTTCCCCTTGTCAATTTCAATCTGCCCTCGGGTATTCAGCGTGCCCAGGTGGCAGGGAAGGATGGCGCCACTTGCCCCCATTAAGTCTTAATACACCCGCGTACAACAGATCTGTTACTTGCCTGTTAGAGCTCTTGTCCTCCTTCTCCTCCTCACTCTTCCTTTGTATTTTATCATTTTCCCGTGTTTTTTTTAACATATATCTCTTATGCATCCCTGAACATTGTGTGTGTGTGTGTGTGTGTGTGTGTGTGTGTGTGTGTGTGTGTGTGTGTGTGTGTGTGTGTGCTGGGACTAGGAGGAGGAGGTGCATCATGGGTAATACTGGGCCACGATAACTGCTCTGCTTCCCTGCTGGGCTTTTAAGGGGTCGCACCGAGACAGAAGGAAGATTATTTGATAAATTGATAAAGATTAAGCCACCCAAGAGGTGGCACGGGCATGAAATAGCCCGCAAGAGGCCGGGAAGATTATGATTAGCGAGACGTGATATAATGGGTGGCAGGCGGAAGTGCATTTCCCTGATTATGTTGGTGGTTGGGGTGAGGGGAGGGGAGGGGTGGTTGTAATGTTGCAATGGTTGGCATTACGGCGCCCTAAATGTTGCCCTCTACGACCAACATACAGGGAGGCCACACTAATTAGCTCCTTACTCAGGAACCCCTTCCTCAGGAACTCATCGTTCATATAATTCCCTAAACTGTGTAACTAGCTTATCTAGACTTTAACTTGCACTCTAAATTGTTGGGTTCAGTTCCCGATTCCATTATGTGCCTCGGTAACCTTTTCTACTACCGCCCACGGGGTGGGTATGGGGTGCATAATAAATGAACTGAACCTTACCAGTGACATCATTGGCCTCTCGCAAGAGGCAACATATATAGAAAGGGGAGGGAGGGAATGCGGATAGAGAGGGTGTGTGGGAGGGGGGAATGATAGAGATGGTGTGTGGGAGGAAGAATGATGATAGAGGTACTGTGTGGGAGGGGGGGAATGGGGCGAAAGAGCGTGAGAATTCAGAGTTCATAGTAGGGTGGATTTCAGGTTGGGGCGGGTTACCCAGTAGGTAGTGATGGGCCTCACGTAGGCACCACTCTAGAGCGGCGTCCGCGCGCGAATGGGAAACTACGCAGTATTCTTATTCTCTCTCCCTCTCCTTTGCCCTAGTTCAGTATAACGTGGAGGGTCCAGATACCGCCCAACAAATATAACTCATCACAGTGACACACAGCTAAATCAGCATGGAATAAAGATTTAATTAGACCTAGACACTATTGCTGAAACTATGTTATTCCAAATATTCAAGTTTCATAGAGAAATGAGACACTAAAAGGCTGTAAATCACTGGTATTTTTACAAAGTTATTTGTCTTCATGTGACAAATACACAGTGTGGGTGATAGTGGTTGCCAGGATCAGGTTGGCTTAGCGTTACCTGTGGCAGGTGATGAAATTTCCTAAAGTCTGAGACTGTGTGTAAATTCTGTGAGCAGGAACAGTCATGATCTGGTACACAGCATTATTGAGATATCCCGTCACAAGACACGTTGGGTCTGCCAGTGTGACCTGTGTAGTATTGGTTGCCAGATGCCTGAGCTTTGCCACCATTCTCGTGGCCTCATAACACATCCAAAGTGTGATTGTGTAGGATAATAAATTGCATTCCTCTGTATTGACGAGGCGTGCGAGAGGCAGCGTGCGAGATTAGGTAATAGTATTACAACTAAATCTTAATATAATCCCTCATATAATTTAAGGTAGTTGCATTGTTGTAATTTGTGGGCGAGCGAGGGTAGTCTGGTAGTTGGTCGGGAGTAGGCTCCCTCCTCATTTTGTTACAGAAAGTGTTGGCCTTGTTAATGCCAACAAACATTCTTGGGGATGGATGGTGACCCAAGGCAGTTTACTCTTCCTTGGGTCTAATGTACAGGCTTGCTCGCTGGCCCGCACGCTTCAGCAGTTCCTGCCCTTCCTAGTTTAGTTCATTTATTATGCACCCCATACCCATCTTGTGGGCGGTAGTGGAAAGGGTTACAGAGGCACATAATGGGCTCAGGGACTGAGCCCCACAATTCATTTAGCTAAGCAAGTTACAATCTTGATGAGCTAGTTACAAAATTCAATATAAGTCGTCACATCAACAATGGGTTCGAGATCGACCTCAAGTACAGGTTCTAAATTAAGCAACTGACATATGTGGAGAGCTAGTGTCAAAATTTATATGTTTGTCCTGCACACCGCCCCCCATCCAGTGGGCAGCGGTGGATAGGTTACAATCACTCAGTTCTTATTCTCGTTTAGTCACATTTAGGAATGTTGTTTATGGACAATATCCAGATGAAGATAAACATTAAAGCACGTGTGAGGGGGGGGGAGGGTGAAGGGCAGTTGGACTCTAGAAGGCTGCCGGGAGCCAGGCAGGCAGCTAGGCGTCCGGGCTATTTATAGTAGTAGCCGCTGTAGTATTTGTAGCCAGATGCCAGGTGTTATCCGGCCCTACACATCCTGTGTGGATACAGCTCTAGCTTGTTGTTTTGTGGTCTGTTACCGAGTGATCTACACACGTCCACCACGTACCAACCGCTGTTTACATACCAAGGTCCTATGGTATCTTTTCTCTGCCAAGTCAAGCTGCTTGAATGTGACTTGAGAAATGCACTGTTACACCCCACCTCTGCTGTCTCTTATTCATATCTGTATTGTAAATTTTTGAGCTTGTCCAGGGCCTCTCCTTTTTCTGGAATACTCTAAGCTTTTGTTGAAAGGAGGGAGATCATTTGAGAGAGAGCCCTAGTTTGATTCCTACAAACGGGAGTTGGCATAGAGAGGAATACTAGCAAGATCAGTGCCTAGGGCTCTCGGTGGATCTTTTACAAGTAAAACATAATTGATCAGATGCTGGTGTAAACAGGAACACGTAAATGTGCTGAAGACGCTAAAATAGACCTGGTATCAAATTGACATTGAAAACGGGTAATATAATTTAGATGACTAATGTCGGGCTCTAAGCTCGTGAAAGGAAAACAAGTGCTACCAGATATTAATTACAGGTTTAAACAGTGAAGACATTGCCGAGCAGGACTGTTAGAGGATCTTTAATCAAGAAAAGCCCCAAACATGTTCCAAACAGGGACAATACGCTGCTAAGATGTATTTCCTATACATCAATATGTATAACGCTAAGAGGGTTCAGTTCCTGAACCGATTATGTGCCTTTGTAATCCTTTACACCACCGCCCACGGGATGGGTATGAGGTGCATAATAAAGAAAGAAATTGCAATTGCTAAGGTTGAAGAAATATAAATACAAACCAGATTTGATCTCTTGCTGTTGGACGGTAAGTTAATATCGTGCATGTACTAAGAGTGACTAAGGAAATTTCCTTACCATGTGTAGAAAGGTGGAGGCGTGGAGCATAGAAGTCCTTCAGTGGATGATGTACTCGTCGCTAGGTGAGAGTACATACAAAAGGTCTGGTCAGTATATGAATGGGTGACCATGCAGACAAACAGGATTCCTTCCCCCGATAATAGTATACCAATACATTAATGAAGTGTATTAAAGAGATGGAAACAGAGTGTGCAACAAACATCATAATATGACAAAGCTCAAAACAATATTATAAATTTTCAATTTTAAAATAATTAGCTAAATCGGAAATACATGAGTATGAGAGGATGAGTTTAAATTGTAAAGTTGCTTCGCATAGGCCAGTAGACCTATTGGTCTATGTATTTACTTCCATACCTGTGTATGCAAGTAAAATTGTGGGAGTAGTGAAGCTCCTTATATGAGAGAGGCAGTTTGGGAACCAGGGTTGAATCACTTCACACCCTCGTTAGTTTTGTCCCACCATCAACCCAAGTGTGTGTGTACATGTTATAATGTAGTAGATCCCACTGCTGCCACCATTTATAACAATACTTTTGCTATAATGTGGCAGCTGCTGCTATCCAAAATATATACACTTGCTTCGCCACTGCACCACCACTGCTGACACTGGACTATCCATCTGTCTTGTCTTCTTCACTGCAATTATCTTCCTACTTCAGTAACACGTGAAAACTTTTGTGGTAAACTGTTTCTTACATCTCTGTTTTCATTTCATGATTTAATTTCAGACTTCATGAAAATCATATGTAGGGGGTAGGGCTACAGGCTGTCATTTCTCAAAACTTTTAACTTAGTCCTACCCTGACCAGCCTATGTCCAACCTGTGCCCCAAGTCACCCCCATCCCCTCCGTTCTGCCAATTTGGGTGAGGCTAGCCCCAAGCCTCTTGACTTCCTACTTTGGACAGATATATAATGTATACTATAAGAGAAGGTATGTTTTTTTTAACCAGTAAATTTGCTGGAGGAAACATGTTTCCGGAATCGTGTGGTGTGGGTGTTGCAGGGAGTGTAATGTGAGTGTTACAGTTGGTTTAGTGCGGCTGTTGTAGTTGTTGAGCTAACTGATGCTTTTATGTTGCAGGACTTCTTGGAGAGCCCCTCTGACTCTTTGGTATCGCCCGAGGACGATGACGATGATCTCCTCTCCACACTTGACGAGGACCACACTACACAGGTAAAGACGGCCACACTTACCATCTTGGTCATACTGATGTACTCACCAGTCATCATCAGTGCTCCCTGCTCACTAAACGCTCTCAGGCTACTATTTACTGCTCTTAATATTATTACTGTTACAACAATAAATTGGCTGCTTTTACTAATGCTAATAGCAGTAATTATTAATAATAATTAATTAATAATTATTATACTACTAAAGCTATTACTAATATCACTCAAGAGTAATCACACTAACGTGATGTGTGAATGAGAAAACCAGTAAGAGCCGTGATGAGGGTTCGAACCTATGCCTGGATGTTCCCAGGCACACGTCCTAGTCAACTAGACCACGACATGGTCAAAAGGATTGCAACAGTTACAATCATTTTGACCATGTCGTGGCCTAGTTGACTAGGGCGTGTACGTATCGACCCCACGCATAGGTTCGAACCCTCCTCACGGTTCCTACGGATTTATAAATATTTCTGCTTCTGCTGCTACCACCACTAATGTTTGCCACTTTATATATAAGTCGATTCACAATCTACTTGATAATGGTCCAGGAAGGACTGAAACGGTCTAGGAAGGACTGAAACGTCGTCTCCTCATCTTCTCATATGTGGTTTAGTCTTCACAGTAATATTGTTGATAATAATAGCACCACTATTACTGCTTGATCTTCATTCTCGTACACGAGCCATTCACCATACTTATTAACCCCGCCTCCATATATAACAACGCTATGCTTTTCTTACCCATCACCCCCTTGTCCCTGGTGGAAGTTCTGGGAGTAGTTCTCTCCAACTCCGGCCCGGGACCAGGCTTGACTTGTGAGAGCTTTGTCCAATATGCTGTTGCTTGGAGCGACCGGTAGTTTTCCACTACAGCCCGGTTGGTCCGGCACGTTTTGCAGAAAACTATCCAGCTTTTTCTTAAAGCGTCCAATTTTGTTCCGGCAATATTTCTTATACTTACTGGGAGGATATTGAACAACTGGACCGCCGATGTTAAGTGTTCAGTGTTCTCTGGTTGTACCAATGGTACCTCTACTTTCACTGGCTCTATTTTGCATTTCCTTCCATATCGTCCATTCCAGTATGTTGTTATTTTACTGCGCAAATCTAGGAGGGACCTGGCACTCCACTCTTTTCCATGTATATATAATTTGGTACCCCTCTCGTGGCCTGTCTAGCGAGTAGTACATTTTGAAAGCTTTGAGATGATACCAATAATTTAGGTGCTTTATTGTACCTGTGCGTGCCGTATGTTCTCTGTACTCCCTCTAATTCAGCAGTTTTTCCCTGCTTTGAAGGAGGAAGTGACTATCGAGCAGTACTCAAGGCGGGACAGCACCAGTGATTTGAACATATAAGCATTGTGTGGGATCCCTGGATTTGAAGGTTCTTGTAACCCATCTAACAATTTTTCTAGCTGACGCTATATTTTCTTGGTAATGTTTCCTAAACGTTAGGTCGTCAGACATCATTATTCCCAGATCATTTACATGTTGCTTTGCTACAATGGGCAGATTTGATTGTGTCTTGAACCTTGTATTTTGTTTAAGGTCTTTATTTTTATGACACCTTAGTACCTGGAATTTATCACTGGTAAACGACGTGTTTTATCTGCTGTTCAATCGATAACTTCTTCCCTTACCCCCCTATTACAACTCCTGCACACCACGAGGCAAGTTTATTTTTGACGGTTTGGATCTCTTCCAGTTCACCAGCTCAAGCCAGGTGGCGGTCCTTCTCGAAACGTTTTGGTCTTGTTCAAGAAGGTTGAAAATACAGTTCGATATTTTTATCTTTGAGAGCCCTGTATCTGATGTCTACCTCCATGGCCCCCTTCCCCGAAGTACCTCAACCTTGCTCTGGGCGTTTTTAGAAGTGTCTAGTCCGCTTTATGCTCTAGACAACATCTCACTCCTCACCCTCTCGCACACATTTTTCTATCACATTTATATTTTTGTCTCTAGAAGTGTCCAGTCAGTATTTTTGTCTTTTAAGAAACAGATAACGGAAGTATCCTGATCTCTTTAATCTGTAATTTTATACTCGTATTCCTTAACACATTATAGCAGTTAACTGGGATTTGTCTTGGTGTGTAATTAATGTTTGGGTATGCCACCCGTGTTTTAGCTAATGGTTTTGGGAGATCTGGGATGGATTTACCGTCAGTGCTTATTGGTAGTAAGGCCCTGCCTCTTATCTATTAATACCTGATATCTGTAAAAGTAGTGTTATAATAGTGCTGTAGTGATGGTAGAGTAGTTACCAGTGCTCAGTACTGTTGGTACTGAGCACTCAAGTGGTGTCTGGATACTGAGAACTGAGACGAGGGTGATGTGTCGGTACAGAGCCCCGGGAGCAGCTGCGTGTCCGCCCATGACTACTGGGACACGGGCGGCGAGAGCGACATCTACAATGTTTTCCACGACGACCTCGACGACTCGCACGAGGAGCGACGCCTCAGCGAGAAGTCGTTCCAGAGGGCCATGCCGCAGTTGTCTCGCCGCAACCGCCGCAGGACCAAGAAACGACACCGCAGCCACAGCCCGAAGGTACAAGCAGCCAGTCCTCATCTTCACCTTCCTCCTCACCTTCTCCAGCTCGTCTCCTACGTACTTGGGCAGCACCTTCTTACCTGCTTCATCTTGCATATACTTATTATTGGTACAACTTGCGGAAAAGGGAGTGCAACATGCATTCCTCTTGTACCACGGGCGCGGTACAGGGCGTGTGGCACGAGGGACAGGTGTCGTAGCGCTGGTACGAATTTGGCAGCACCGCAGCCTGGTAAACGTAACAGTGCTGCCATTTTTCCAGATGCTCATTGTTTTCATACGTGTGTGTGTGTGTGTGTGTGTGTGTGTGTGTGTGTGTGTGTGTGTGTGCGTGTGTGTGTGTGTGTGTGTGTGTGTGGGCGTGTGTGTGGGCGTGTGTGTGGGCGCGGGCGCGGGCGCCGAGGGAGTGTTGTGGGAGCCAGCTGATCACCCCCCGGGGCCTGGCGCACATGTCGGTCCACCTGTTGTGACTCCCTTGTACCCTATCCCCTTCCCTTACCCGCTCTCCTTCCTACCCTCCCACACACCTCCCTCACTTCATCTCCCCTCCACCCTCTCCTCTTCCCCTCACCCTCTCTCCATCCCCTCCACCCTCTCTCCATCCCCTCCACCCTCTCCTCTTCTCCTCCACCCTCTCCTCTTCCTCTTGTACTCAGTCACCCTCCTCACTTAAGTATCTGGCTTTGTTCTTTGGTGGGTTTGAGCTTCAGCTCCTGGTCTTACCTGGTTGATACCTGGTTGATGGGGTTCTGGGAGTTCTTCTACTCCCCAAGCCCGGCCCGAGGCCAGGCTTGACTTGTGAGAGTTTGGTCCACTAGGCTGTTGCTTGGAGCGGCCCGCAGGCCCACATACCCGCTTACCAGTCAACCTTCGATTACTTCACTATTTCCTGACTATTTCCTGAACCATCTGGGTACTGGGATATATACTCATGAATCAGTAGGTCTAAATTTACCTATAGCTCGCTTGCAGAGTTAGTGTCTCACACTCACACCGTTCGTATCCCACTCATAGGGTGTACATGAATGCACATATTTAGCTGTGTGTTAACTGGTTATCAACTCCAGCACTTGGACTGACTTTCAGCTGTCTGTCGTCTGGTACAATTACTCCTGACCCTCTTATGTATATACCTTTGTATGTAAAACTGTGTATGGTGTAGGTCACCACAGCCGCCTTGTCCAAGCTCATTTTGCTTCATTGTGTACTCAAGCGGTACTTCATGTACCTCGAGTTCGTCTGTGACTTGGTTCCAACTATGCCATCCCACTGTGTTCCCTCACACTAGTCCAGACTTCCCTCATCCACTTTGTTGGTCTCCTTCTCTCATGTTCTGGCATCACTTTCGTGGCGCCTTTCTCCCTCTTGTTATCTTTGTGATTTGCGAGGTGTACGTGCCATGATGGCACCCATGGTGGCACTACCAGCTCGAGAACTGCTTCGTCTTTCTGGTCCAGGGTCTTGCCTCGCTGTTTTTGTTTTGGGTACATGTATTTGTGTGCAAGATTTCTATTCCGATTCACTTGAATTCTGTACAAATGTCTTTCATTAGAAATCGTAATAGTAGTTGTGTTCCCTAGTTGTTGTGTCAGCAGTATGTAAAGGACGCTTCCACTGGCACAGTAATTTCCGCTTCTTGGTAATTGGCAGGTTAGCTGAAGGTGAATCAGAGTTGCGGAATGTACCTGTGTGTTGTGGCAGGGGATGGTTGGTATGTGGTTGTGGCGAGGATGAGGGGCAGCCGTTCTCGTCTGCTGTACAACAACCAAGGCCAAGAGAAGAGCTGCTGCTCTTGGGTTGAAGATCAGAGTTTGTGACTTCAGCAGGGGTCCATAACTGGCCAATTGTGTGCGTGTGGTAGGCGGTGTTGGAGTTGTGGTGTACAGGCTCTCAGAGATATACAGAGATATAGAAAGACACTGACAAGGCCAGAGGGAGAGAGAGACACAAAACAGCATACGCACGCACGCACGCACGCACGCACGCACGCACGCACGCACGCACGCACGCACGCACACACACACACACACACACACACACACACACACACACACACACACACACACACACACACACACACATTGACACAGAAAGCCACACCAACGACACAATTTCTGTAACTAAGAAAACTTTTGTTAAAGTCATCAGAATCTTACAAAGCTTACAGTGTCGAAGAACAACTATAAATTGTCAAATGCGTGAAGGAATTCGTGCGGAGCCTCAGGTGGAGCCCTCGGCGTCACAAGGTATTATTGGGAAGCGGTGATTCACGCACCCAAGACGGTGCCAAACTGGCGTGACCCGGAGCGAGGGAGACGGTATGTATTGGGACTGAACGCCATCTTGGACAAGACTATACTAAACGGGGTGATGGACAAGACTGACTGACTAGACAGGGTGTGTGGACAGGACTTTTAAGGGAAAAACCCCAACAAGACTACCGCGACCTTGTTTTATATATGAAAATACGGGCAGAGCTCAATCCAATGCGAGCCAGAACAACACCAGTTATAATTAGTCACGGTATCGAGAGGTTACAAAGGTCACAGAAGGCATGATAAAATGTACAAAAGTCAGCTGTGAGGTGTTGTGTGGAGAGCTCGCTATCTCTCACTCTTTTTTCTCTTTCCTTGTTCTATTTCCGTGACGCAGCCGCTCCATTCTGAAGTTTATAATTAGTGAAAGAACCGTTGGAGGATTATTATTGCTATTGCTGCTATTATTACTGCTGCTTTTACTACTAGTAGTACTTATAATTTTGCTAATACTACTACAATTGACGCTGCTATTCCTCCAAGTACCAGCAGGAAGAATGTGCAGAGCATGGTGTACTTAGCGTGGGGAGGTCGGCGAGACAGGTGGGTGTTGGTGGGGCAGGTGGGGGGTGTTGGTGGGCAGGTGGGGGGGTGTTGGGTGGGGGCAGGTGGGGGTGTTGGTGGGGCAGGTGGGGGGTGTTGGTGGGGCAGGTGGGCGACGATACGACGAGAGAAAATACCGGCGTGCATCAGCAGTCAGTAATCCGGGCATGTGGGAAGAGTGTCATGTGGCCCGGCGGAGCCTGGGATGACGCAACTTAGCCAAGTTAACTTCCACTCTCACACACACTGCCAGGGATGTAGTGAGGGGCTAGTTTGGTGGTAAGGGACGAGCTAGTTTAATAATAAGGGGAAGACTAGTTTAGCAGGTAGTGCTGACGGGGATCTTTAGTGCCAGTGGTGATGGAGGAAGGTAATTTTCAGAATGCACTAATCCATTACGACTGTATAGCACTTGGTAGGGATATGAGGACAAGGAGTGGGATAGGACGGGGAAAGGAATGGCGCCCAACTACAAACAA
>WNGS01163002.1:3246936-3249490 GCA_020271785.1 Procambarus virginalis | reverse complement strand
AACATGTTTCAGACTTCATATGCTTCAGAAGTCAGTTTTTCTATTCCTTGTGTAGGATTTTTTATTTCTTTTATATTGTAGATATTTTATTTTTATTTCCCATTGAATGTTTGTAAGTTCCCTGTTTATTTTCTCCCAGTCTAACCTTATATTATTTTAAATTGAATTTACTGAATAACCCTTCTCGCATCTTGTTTCTCTTGGGCCTACTACCGTTATTAATGTTAGTTTGCACTTCAACGAGCTTGTGGTCCGAGTACGTAGTGTCTGAGACAGTAATATATCTGATTAGCTCATCATGGTTCGTGAATATCAGGTCCAGCGTGTTCTCGTTCCTAGTTGGTTCTGTAATCTGCTGACTGAGCGAGAATTTGTCACAGAATCTCAGTAGTTCTCTGACCTGTGGTTGGTTATTTCCAGGTTGATTCCCATTTCCTGCTATATGTATTTGTTTACTATTCTCCATTTTAAACTGGGTAGATTGAAGTCTCCAAGGAAGATAATATCTGTACTGGGTTTTGCTAGGTTATCAAGATATTCTCTATTTTGTGGATCTGTTCAATGAATTCCTCAACTGTTGCATCTGGAGCTTGTATATTTAAAATAATAATTAGATTTATATATTCTACCTTGATTGCAAGTACCTCTACCACCTCATTGGTCGAGTTCAGGAGCTCTGTGAATGCCAGTTCCTCTTTAATATACAGAGCTACGCCACCACTTGACCATTTAACCTCCACCTCTCTCTCACTCCCCTCTCCCTCTTCTTCTCCTCCCTCCCTCTTCTCCTCTCACCCCTCCCTCTTCTCTCAACCCTCCCTCTTCTCTCACCCCTCTCTCTTCTCTCACCCCTCCCTCTTCTCTCGCCCCTCCCTCTCTCTCGCCCCTCCCTCTTCTCTCACCCCTCCCTCTTTCTCTCACCCCTCCCTCTTCTCTCACCCCACCCCTCTCCTTACCCCACCACCCCCCTCTCCTTCCCCGCCACCCCCCTCCTTCCCCCACCACCACCACCCACCTCTCCAGCTTCCGTGTCCAGGAGAACATAGTACAATACTCCCGTACGTTTTGTAGACTCGGTGCGTACGTCAGTGGGCCGAGTGCTTACACAACCTTACAGGCATTGGCAGCGTCCCTGGAAGTAGTATCCTTGGTGTGGGCACGCACTACAACCATTGCCCTCCCCCCCTCTCCCTCCTCTCCCCTCTCCCTCCTCTCCCCTCTCCCTCACCCCGTGTTACGTCAAGGTTCTTTGATAAATGTTGGAAAATGGCGATCTCAATAGCGCCATTTTGGAGCCAAGAGCCATTTTGGAGCCAAGGCCGCCCTAGTTAGATCATTCTAGTGTGCAAAAATCTAGTCCTAAGATGTTGAGTTATAAAATGGTCGATCACAGTGCCAGACAAGGTAAACTAAAAGGGCCTGCACAAGGTAAACTATCGCAACTTTGGGATAATTTTGACAGAAAATACTTTACAAAAGGTAAACATTAAGAAGCCTGCAGGGTCAAAGTCTTCCCAGTCGCACTCGTCTGAATGCACTGCTCCAAGACGAGGAATGTGGGGTGTGATCCCAACATCGCTTCATCTATTTGTATACAATGTAGATCTTGCGAGCCTTGAGGCGTGAGCATAGTGGCTGCCTCGTCCTGCCAGCAGTGACCTGGCCCCGCCAGCAGTGACCTGGCCCCGCCAGCAGTGACCTGGCCCCGCCAGCAGTGACCTGGCCCCGCCAGCAGTGACCTGGCCCCGCCAGCAGTGACCTGGCCCCGCCAGCAGAGACCTGCCCGGCCAGCAGAGACCTGGCCCGGCCAGCAGAGACCTGGCCCGGCTAGCAGTGACCTGGCCCCGCCAGCAGTGACCTGGCCCCCCCAGCAGTGACCTGGCCCCCCCAGCAGTGACCTGGCCCCGCCAGCAGTGACCTGGCCTCGCCAGCAGTGACCTGGCCCCGCCAGCAGAGACCTGGCCCCCCCAGCAGTGACCTGGCCCCCCAGCAGTGACCTGGCCCCCCCAGCAGTGACCTGGCCCCCCCAGCAGTGACCTGGCCCCCCCAGCAGTGACCTGGCCCCGCCAGCAGTGACCTGGCCCCCCCAGCAGTGACCTGGCCCCGCCAGCAGTGACCTGGCCCCCCAGCAGTGACCTGGCCCCCCCAGCAGTGACCTGGCCCCGCCAGCAGTACTATTTTATTAAGGAATCCACGCATGGGAGTTCGTAGGATTTTGAAACGTTAATATATGTGTTAAATTTGTTGTTCTGTTAAGTTTGTGCTGATTTCGTCTGGATATTAATACCATTAGTTAATGTTGCTTCATAGCGACTAGTCTCCTTAGTGGTTTCCATCCATTATGGTAATAGTGTGTTAGCGGAGCGACACTTTGGCGCTTATTATCATAAATATAAAGCCGTGTGATCTTAAATTACACTGTTGTTGTTTCTATGTGACGGGGAGGATACCCTGACCTTGTTGCCATCGGAACATCTCTGGTTATTTGTATTCTTTGTTATTTATTTGCAAGTAAGAGTGGTGTTGAGGTTGGCAACACTGGGATCATCCTGGA
>WNGS01163002.1:3239436-3241936 GCA_020271785.1 Procambarus virginalis | reverse complement strand
CTTCTGGGGTGTGGAGTTTTCAGTATATATATTACAGTTACATTACTTAAAAGATCCAAAGCTTCCCAAAGTCAAGTTACATCCAACAAAACTTCAAATACAATTAACTTAAATTTCTCAAACTAAGTGTTTACAAGCCAAACCATTTTGGCCTAAGTGTGACTGAAGCTTCATTACTGAGGAACAAGTTACTTGACCTTACATAAAGGATGTCAATCTCCTCGGTCAGTGTTTGAGTTTCTCAGGCGTCTCAACAACGGGGTTCAACGGGGTTATTAGCGCCATATATAAACACAACACACTTATATAACATTTGGGCTGTGAATGCCGTCTTGCGCTGACAGTTCAACTCCCTGAAATAAAGTCGAGCCAGAGAGAATAGGCCTCTCCGGCCCAGCGTGACCGTAGGGCCTATCCCTAGAGTTGTGTTAAAGATTCGCTACTTGGAACAAACAGCTCCAAGTAGCACGGGCTATGGTGAGCCCGTAAGTACTTTAAAATATCCCTAGAGAGATTAAACGCACACTGTCTATCCTTTTTTTAGATAGAGGCTTCACACTGATATCCCCTGAGTCGACAACATTTCTAAGGTCATTTAGGTCTGCCATGCTATGTCGTCGCTGAAACTAAGGGCGCCCATTAACCTGCAGAACCCTGAACCTAAGTGCCCTTGTGCCCGTCACACTGGGCACTATCGGGCCCGGGTAGGTTATATCAGGTCATCCCACAACACTACCACACGCAACCTGCAATCTTCAACAATGCAATGTTGCACAGGAAGTGTGGTATACACACAATCAACTATTGCAACTACCTCAGCCACAACACCCCCCCCCCAACCCCTCATTCCCAAAAATGACAGCTGGGTAATTAGACTCCGTCGGCTGTCCTCCCGTAATTACCCCCACACCAGAGTAATCCTGGATGACAGGGGACGCAGGTCATAATCCTGAATGATAGGGAAAGGTAATCCCCTCCGGGAGTCTCGGTGAACGCCGCCGCTACCTCCAGTAATTATTCCTGGAGTAAATACCACGGCAGAGTCCTCAGAGACTGGTACCAGACACGAGGGGCAAGACGGGACCACCAAGCAACACCGGTGAAAAACAACAACAACAACGGCGTGTAGACAGATGAATAGATCCACAAAGGCCGTGGTGAGGGTTCGAACTTACGTCCAGGATGATCCCAGTGTTGCCAACCTCAACACCACTCTTACTTGCAAATAAATAACAAAGAATACAAATAACCAGAGATGTTCTGATGGCAGACAAGGTCAGGGTATCCTCCCCGTCACATAGAAACAACAACAGTATAATTTTAAGATCACACGGCTTTATATTTATGATAATAAGCGCCAAAGTGTCGCTCCGCTAACACACTATTACCATAATGGATGGAAACCACTAAGGAGACTAGTCGCTATGAAGCAACATTAACTAATGGTATTAATATCCAGACGAAATCAGCACAAACTTAACAGAACAACAAATTTAACACATATATTAACGTTTCAAAATCCTACGAACTCCCATGCGTGGATTCCTTAATAAAATAGTACTGCTGGCGGGGCCAGGTCACTGCTGGGGGGGCCAGGTCACTGCTGGGGGGGCCAGGTCACTGCTGGCGGGGCCAGGTCACTGCTGGGGGGGCCAGGTCACTGCTGGCGGGGCCAGGTCACTGCTGGGGGGGCCAGGTCACTGCTGGGGGGGCCAGGTCACTGCTGGGGGGGCCAGGTCACTGCTGGGGGGGCCAGGTCACTGCTGGGGGGGCCAGGTCTCTGCTGGCGGGGCCAGGTCACTGCTGGCGAGGCCAGGTCACTGCTGGCGGGGCCAGGTCACTGCTGGGGGGGCCAGGTCACTGCTGGGGGGGCCAGGTCACTGCTGGCGGGGCCAGGTCACTGCTAGCCGGGCCAGGTCTCTGCTGGCCGGGCCAGGTCTCTGCTGGCCGGGCCAGGTCTCTGCTGGCGGGGCCAGGTCACTGCTGGCGGGGCCAGGTCACTGCTGGCGGGGCCAGGTCACTGCTGGCGGGGCCAGGTCACTGCTGGCGGGGCCAGGTCACTGCTGGCGGGGCCAGGTCACTGCTGGCAGGACGAGGCAGCCACTATGCTCACGCCTCAAGGCTCGCAAGATCTACATTGTATACAAATAGATGAAGCGATGTTGGGATCACACCCCACATTCCTCGTCTTGGAGCAGTGCATTCAGACGAGTGCGACTGGGAAGACTTTGACCCTGCAGGCTTCTTAATGTTTACCTTTTGTAAAGTATTTTCTGTCAAAATTTATCCCAAAGTTGCGATAGTTTACCTTGTGCAGGCCCTTTTAGTTTACCTTGTCTGGCACTGTGATCGACCATTTTATAACTCAACATCTTAGGACTAGATTTTTGCACACTAGAATGATCTAACTAGGGCGGCCTTGGCTCCAAAATGGCTCTTGGCTCCAAAATGGCGCTATTGAGATCGCCATTTTCCAACATTTATCAAAGAACCTTGACGT
>WNGS01163002.1:3222343-3239411 GCA_020271785.1 Procambarus virginalis | reverse complement strand
TGGCTAAAGTAAGTTGACCAGAACACACACTAGAAGGTCAAGGGACGACGACGTTCGGTCCGACCAGGACATTCTCAAGGTCGATTGTGATGAAGTAGATGCAGGCAATAAATAGGCTAGAGAGAGAGAGGTGGGGAGCAAAGGATCGAACGTCGTCGTCCCTTCACCTTCTAGTGTGTGGTCTAGTCACCCTTCCCTTTCACTCCTGCCAGTGTAGGTGTGCTTGGTGGGTGAGTGTGTGGTTGAAGGTGGCTGAACACTGAGACAATTGTACAAGTGCCGTAGTGATTTGAGCTAAGTGATGCACACTGGTCGGGTGCCCAACCATCGGCTAGCGCTTGACGATGACTGAGCAAGAGGACCATAATGGAAATCGATGATCCAATTGTCGTAACCTACTAGGCGTTGTGAAGGTTTGGGAGGGGAGACTGAGGTACCACTATTCTGAGGTGGTGGTAGTGGTGGTGGTGGTTACCAGCGGCACTGACGCGTGTACCACCACCCTTGTACCTACCTGGCTGCCACCACCTGCACCCATCTGGCTGCTTAAAAGTCCATTCTTGCCCTGTTGTTTGGTGTGGTTTTGCTGTTGTGAGTATGGAAACTTTCCGAGTTCCTTGTCTGCCCTGCGCTCCTTGTGTCTGCTCCCTGCCCTGCGCTCCCTGTGTCTGTCCTGCGCTCCCTGTCTGTGTCTGTCTCTGCCCTGCGCTCCCTGTCTCTGCCCTGCGCTCCCTGTCTCTGCCCTGCGCTCCCTGTGTCTGCCCTGCGCTCCCTGTGTCTGCCCTGCGCTCCCTGTGTCTGCCCTGCGCTCCCTGTGTCTGCCCTGCGCTCCCTGTGTCTGCCCTGCGCTCCCTGTGTCTGCCCTGCGCTCCCTGTGTCTGCCCTGCGCTCCCTGTGTCTGCCCTGCGCTCCCTGTGTCTGCCCTGCGCTCCCTGTGTCTGCCCTGCGCTCCCTGTGTCTGCCCTGCGCTCCCTGTGTCTGCCCTGCGCTCCCTGTGTCTGCCCTGCGCTCCTGTGTCTGCCCTGCGCTCCCTGTGTCTGCCCTGCGCTCCTTGTGTTGCTGTGGTGGTGGGCGGGCAGCAGACATGGCGACTAAATGTACCAATGGGTTTGGAATTTATAACTCACTGACTAATGGCTGATAAATATCGCTTGGCAGACATTTAAACAGTTGTTTGGCGCGGGAAGGTGTCGCGGAGCCTGGTGTTGCCTAGGCAGGTGTTGGCTAGGCTGGTGTTGGCTAGGCAGGTGTTGGCTAGGCAGGTGTTGCCTAGGCAGGTGTTGCCTAGGCAGGTGTTGCCTAGGCAGGTGTTGGCTAGGCAGGTGTTGGCTAGGCAGGTGTTGGCTAGGCAGGTGTTGCCTAGGCAGGTGTTGCCTAGGCAGGTGTGGCTAGGCAGGTGTTGCCTAGGCAGGTGTTGGCTAGGCAGGTGTTGGCTAGGCAGGTGTTGGCTAGGCAGGTGTTGGCTAGGCAGGTGTTGGCTAGGCAGGTGTTGCCTAGGCAGGTGTTGCCTAGGCAGGTGTTGCCTAGGCAGGTGTTGGCTAGGCAGGTGTTGGCTAGGCAGGTGTTGGCTAGGCAGGTGTTGGCTAGGCAGGTGTTGGCTAGGCAGGTGTTGCCTAGGCAGGTGTTGCCTAGGCAGGTGTTGCCTAGGCAGGTGTTGCCTAGGCAGGTGTTGGCTAGGCTGGTGTTGGCTAGGCAGGTGTTGGCTAGGCAGGTGTTGCCTAGGCAGGTGTTGGCTAGGCAGGTGTTACGTTTGGGAAGTCAGAGAAGCGTCTCGCTCCAAAAACGTGAACATGCAAAAGAGAGCACATTAACGCGAACCATCATGTGAATGGGCTGTCTTTCTGCATTGGGAAGAGAAGCGTTGGCGTTAGAGGTGGACCACAGCCCGAGTGCGTGCGGCCAATGCGTGGTCGTGAGGCTTCAGTGGAAGCCACACGTCCCCTAGACGATTCAGTCGAATAATAGGCACATTTAATATGAAAATTTGGCCATGTCAGTACGTAGGGAATTCTTGAGTCGTCATAATGAAATTTCTGGCTGGCTCAAAAATGTAAATAAAAAAAAAGAGGGCGACTGGACTCTTTGTACTCGCCTAGTTGTGCTTGCATGGGTTGAGCTTTGGCTCTGGTCCCGCCTCTCAACCGTCAATCTACTGGTGTACAGATTCGTGTGTGTGTGTGTGTATCTACTCTTTGTGCTTGCAGGATCGAACTGTTAGCTCCTGGACCCCGCCTTTCTAACCGACGGTTGTCTGTTGTACTGACTCCCGACCTATCTTACGTCTATCATAGCGACTACACACATCTTGTCTCATCCGCACGGACATGTCCAAGATGCTGCCCCTAGCGGCTGTTTCACTCGCGTATTGCTGGGTGAACAAGAGGCATCAGGTGGAAGACACTGTTCAGTTGTTTCTGTCTCGACCGGGAATGGAACCCGGATCCTTTGGGCAAGGGCCCCGAGAGCTCCAGGTGGACGTAAGGCGCTGGGTTAGAGGCATGTAGAGCATTTTGGTGATGTCGACAGGAATTCTGGTAGTCCACTTGGATCTGGGGCATTCCCTTGGGCATGCTGAAAAGGGTTATTTTTTGGTGTGGGCAGCTTATAATAAGGTGCACTTCGCGGGCACCAGCGTTGTGCTGGTGCCCGCCGCCCGCCGCCGGTACAAGGGTTGTAAGGAAGAGTTAGGCAAGGTAGAAGTAGAGATTAATATTGAAATAAGTTTATTGATGTAAAATACACACAAAGGGATGAGGTAGCTCAAGCTATTCTCACCCCGTTCAGTACATATACGCACATCACAAACCATAAACATATTACCAAACATTCTGAGAGATAACGTATACATTTCCTAGGAAGTGGAGATGGTAACGTTGAAAACGAGACGAGCCGTTATTTTGTTGATGGGCGACCGGGGTGGTTGTGGGTGGTGGTGGTGGTCACTGTGAGCAACAGTAAACATGGGTATACAATACAAGTAGAGATGGCGAACTCATTTTCAAGTGGCATGACATACAGCCAAACATAATGTGAAGCTTGCTGATATGGGCCTGCGGGCCGCTCCAAGCAACAGCCTGGTGGACCAAACTCTCACAAGTCAAGCCTGGCCTCGGGCCGGGCTTGGGGAGTAGAACAACTCCCAGAACCCCATCAAGCAGGTACCTACAACAATGAACACGCGTGCAGAGCTGCCCCACCACGAGAGCTGCCCCACCCATGCTGTCGGCCTCTCCACTTTCTCTGTAAAATAAAAGCAAACAAAAAATTCAGTAATTTACTCTAACCAAAAAATAAATAAAAAAGTCAAACCGTAGTCAAAACATTTTGCGTCCAAAAATGTGGCGGGTCCAGTAAGACAACGGGTTGTTGTAGCAAATAAGACTCGGCAAAAGATATAACCAGTGTAATAATATGAAGAATAATAAAAATATTTTGGCATTTGAATAAAGTGGTAACTGGAAATAGGATTTGTGGGATAAATATGATAAGAGCAATACAAAATATTTAAAAATGCTACTTTAAAATAATCATGCAAAATAAAATGAAATTAAAATCCTTAGCTGTCTTTAAAGTACAACTAATCATCTTCTCTGTACTAATGGGCTGTAAGATTCAGATACAGTTACTGTAATGACACCAGGATATTGATGGACGAGACACAGTGTATCGATAGGTATTTTAGACACATCAACATTGTGTTTTTATACACTGGATTAAATGATAAAATACAGCACAATGACTGTATGAATATTGGTTCTGTTTAAGGTTCAAAAAGATGTGAACACTGTACATAATCTGGCCCAGCTCTTAATCTGTCACAGGCAATAAATAGGATTATATCTAGTAATTATGAAATGAAGTAGTTATATTATTTAAGCAAAATGTATATGTAAGCCAATATTATTACCCGATGATAACTGTGATAGAAATTGATAATTTATACTGATCAGATTATTTGTACATATATATTCAGATTAGATTGTAAAGATTAGGATAGATGCTTACTATTATCTGGGGAGTTTCCCCATGATATAACGATAAGCAGACTATGTTGGAAAGATTTATGGTTATAAAAGCATTCTAGATTGGCCAATCTACACTCTACAAACACTTAAAAATTATCCGTTCTGAGAGCCAGTATCTGACAGTTGCTAGACTTTATATATATCTTGAAGAGATAAGGCACAGTATTTTGTTGATAAGATAGCAGCGTTGCTGTAGGAGGGATTCACGCTGCAGCGTTTCCTTAATTAAGGTATCTTGAGATAATTTCGCGGCTTAGCGTCCCCGCGGCCCGGTCCTCGACCAAATCCTCCTTTTATTCCAACCTCCCCCACTCCCAGGTACCTATTTACTGCTAGGTGAACAGGGGTCATCAAGGGGGGGGGGGAAGAAACTCTGCCCCATTTGTTTCCGCCGCCACCGGGGATCGAACCCGGAACCTTCGGACTATGAACCCCGAGCGCTGTCCACTCAGCTGTCGGGCCCTATCAGCGGTAGTGGTGAGCGAGCGGCTCCAGGCGCTGTGGGGGACCACTCTCTACACACTAGTATTTTGAGTTCCTTTGATTGTTTTCGTTTAGATCTCGTTTATAATTCAGTACCTCCCTCGATATCTTGGGGAGGAAGGAACATTCAGGAGAAAGCTCCAAGCCAATATGCCCGCCTGGGGCGCTGGCAGCCTCTCCCGCAGATGAGGCTGGCCAACAATCTTGAGGATATCTTGAGATGATTTCGGGGCTTTAGTGTCCCCGCGGCCCGGTCCTCGACCAGGCCTCCACCCCCAGGAAGCAGCCCGTGACAGCTGACTAACACCTAGGTACCTATTTTACTGCTAGGTAACAGGGGCATAGGGTGACAAACTCTGCCCATTGTTTCTCGCCGGCGCCTGGGATCGAACCCAGGACCACAGGTTCACAAATCCAGTGTGCTGTCCGCTCGGCCGACCGGCTCCCTGTAGCAATGTATATTGATTAATTATTTCTCGGCGAGACGATTAATTTGACATAAAGTGTGATTGTAATATCAAGATGTATAGGTTTTTAGTGATTATTGGCAGCACTTATAGTACGGANATGTATGTATGTATGTGTCTGCAGAAAATCACAAACACGTGATTCGGTTATGCGTAAGTATTCACCAGAAAACAAATGAAACGAAAGTTTCCGAACGTTTTCGTGTTAAACAACATTATGGAGGAAATACTGTATTTCCTCCATAATGTGGTGAAACACGAAAACGTTCGCATCATTCGTTTCATTTTCTAGCGAATACTTACAAATATATAATATATATGTATATATGCACACATATGTGTATGTATATACGTGTGTGTATAATTAACAATAATAAAATGGAGTTAATGAGTACGGACGCATATGCGTTGATATTTTTAGATGGAAGAATATTTATGCACAGGAATGAAACTAATTCGTGTTTCTATTTTTAAATGTGGAAAGTCATAGCTGGCGTTGTTTTGGGACCAGGATAATCCTGAGTGTTGATGACAAGGAGGGGTAGCGGCGGACGTGGGGGCATCATGTTAACTCTGGGGGAGCCTCTCTGGTCTGTCAGGGCACCCCTCCTGCCGCTGGCGTAAACAGCCTCAATTCCTGGTAGCATCTCTTTCTAGATTCTGGAGGGGTAGCTCTGTGGGGGGGGAAATACTGGGATTATGTCGAGGAAGAGAATTACATAGGACTTGGAAATTAAGTACTGTGTATACTTCAGGACTTGGAAATTATGTGGTGCATATACTTCAGGACTTGGAAATTATGTGGTGCATATACTTCAGGACTTGGAAATTAAGTAAGTACTGTATTATACTTCAAGACTTGGAAATTAAGTACTGTATATATAATATATATATATATATATATAGATATATATATTATAATATATATATATATATATTATATATATTAAATTAAAAATGCAAAAATAAAAACGTGCACATTCTTAGCTAAGGGGGCAAGGCTGATGTTTGGGTTGCAAGTCCAGATCCTCTTAGTCGTTGAGACTGGTAACGGGTTGTAGAGGTAGGGTCTTAGGCTGCGTAGGTCATTGATAGCAGAAGCACAATATACCTGCGGGTATTTCAACACATTTAGCACGTGTTTTATACAAGGATAAGATAATTAACATAGTTCTATGGCTAATCACTGGTACAGATCATTATCAAAGATCTGAACACATTCTAACCTAGCTCTTAAAATATTGCAGCAGCCAATACTCATATTCTTCTGATACAACAAAGTAGTTGAATTATACGAGTATAATGTATATTGCAAACAAAATATTATATACACATGATGTTTATATATATTTCAGATTTATATGAAGGATTCAGCAATACAAGAGGTTCACTGACTGCAAAGATTGTCAGAACTTACTAATTGATAGGGCGTTGCTGTTGTGTTATAGATTCAGCTACTTGGAACAAGTTCCAAGTAGCACGGGCTATGGTGAGCCCGTAGTGGACTTACCTGGCACAGGAGCGGGGCTGTGTGTCTCTAGGGCGTTGTCTTGCTGCTTAACGACTGTCAATTTATATATGGACTTATTAATGCTATAAAGGCATGCAATTAGTCAATCTAAAACAATCAATACCTTATCCTGAATTAAGACCCGGAGCCTCTCTGACAGTTGCCAGATGATATTTCCCTTGATCTTGAGGTTATCTTGAGATGATTTCGGGGCTTTTAGTGTCCCCGCGGCCCGGTCCTCGACCAGGCCTCCACCCCCAGGAAGCAGCCCGTGACAGCTGACTAACACCCAGGTACCTATTTTACTGCTAGGTAACAGGGGCATAGGATGAAAGAAACTCTGCCCATTGTTTCTCGCCGGCGCCTGGGATCGAACCCAGGACCACAGGATCACAAGTCCAGCGTGCTGTCCGCTCGGCCGACCGGCTCCCCAGACCTCTCATCAGACCTTGATGAGACGAGCCTCTGTATTTTGTTGATATAGCAGCTTCCGTGTTGATTACGTCCCTAGAAGCGTTTACTGTGGGATGAATACTTGTAGCAGTAGCTAGGATGAGATTAAGTGATGGTGAAGTGTGGCAAGTCTTTTTGTACATGAGCTCGCCCTCACTACTCTTGATATGAGTTGAATTCTATGTGAGATTATAGATTAGGAACTCCCCGAGTATCTAGGGAACCACCACTGGTGATTCAACAAGTAGTTTGTGCTGTAATGTTTGTTGAAAATGTTCTCAAGCACCGCACACATGCACACCGTTTCGATGTCAACACTGCCACTCCGGTCAGGGGCCAGATTCACGAAGCAGTTACGCAAGCACTTACGAACCTGTCCATCTTTTCTTAATCTTTGGCGGCTTTGTTTACAATTATTAAACAGTTAATGAGCTCCGAAGCACCAGGAGGCTGTTTATAACAATAACAACAGTTGATTGGGAAATTTTCATGCTTGTAAAGTGTTTAATAAATGTAACCAAAGCCGTCAAAGATTGAGGAAAGATGTACACGTTCGTAAGTACTTGCGTAACTGCTTCCTGAATAAGGGTCCTGGTCCCTTCCGCCCCACCAGCGACCCCTTCCTCCACAGTGAAAGGGCCCCACAATGATTATGGATTGATTATTTTAATTGTCTAGACTGATTGTTGTGATAAAGTTGGATTACCAAATAAATACACTGTGGATTTAAAGATAATTGATAGTACAATCTTTCATTATGGATTTGAAAATACGTCACTGGAAGCTATAATTTTGTTCCAACAATGTTTTTGATTATCAGCTCTTTCTGGAAGCGTCTAGAATCTTGAGCTTATATGAACAGTCACGTAGGCCTTGAGCCCAATGGTGTACTTGACCAAATGGTGGTGCAAGATCCTGGGGCCAGATTCACGAAAGCACTTACGCAAGTACTTACGAACGTGTACATCTTTCCTCAATCTTTGACGGCTTTGGTTACGTTTATTAAACAGTTTACAAGCATGAAAACTTCCCATTCAGCTGTTGTCATTGTTATAAACAGCCTCTTGGTGCTTCGGCGCTCATTAACTGTTTAATAATTGTAAACAAAACCGCCAAAGATTGAGAAAAGATGTACACGTTCGTAAGTGCTTGCGTAACTGTTTTCGTGAACCTGGCCCCTGATATAGATACTGATGGTTCTTAAATCAACAATAGAGATAGTACACTGATATAGATATTACATTCTTTAGATAATAATATTGATATAAACGGTGGACTTTTCCACAGCCTCAGCCCTCGGGCTCCAGTTGGTGTAGTGTTCCTTTCTTCTCTGGTCTTGCCCGGCGTGGACTTGGGATTTGTCGGTTTCATTTTTCATCCGTAACAGGGGATTTTGATCGGGTTTATTTGTTATGCACCCGATACTCATCCCGTGGGCGGTAGTGCACCCCATACCCATCCCGTGGGCGGTAGTTCACCCCATACCCACCCCGTGGACGGTAGTTCACCCCATACCCACCCCGTGGGCGGTAGTGCACCCCATACCCACCCCGTGGGCGGTAGTGCACCCCATACCCACCCCGTGGGCGGTAGTGCACCCCATACCCACCCCGTGGGCGGTAGTGCACCCCATACCCACCCCGTGGGCGGTAGTGCACCCCATACCCACCCCGTGGGTGGTAGTGCACCCCATACCCACCCCGTGGGCGGTAGTGCACCCCATACCCACCCCGTGGGTGGTAGTGCACCCCATACCCACCCCGTGGGCGGTAGTGCACCCCATACCCACCCCGTGGGCGGTAGTGCACCCCATACCCACCCCGTGGGCGGTAGTGCACCCCATACCCACCCCGTGGGCGGTAGTGCACCCCATACCCACCCCGTGGGCGATAGTTCACCCCATACCCACCCCGTGGGCGGTAGTGCACCCCATACCCACCCCGTGGGCGGTAGTGCACCCCATACCCACCCCGTGGGCGGTAGTGCACCCCATACCCACCCCGTGGGCGGTAGTGCACCCCATACCCACCCGTGGGCGGTAGTGCACCCCATATCCACCCCGTGGGCGGTAGTGCACCCCATACCCACCCCGTGGGTGGTAGTGCACCCCATACCCACCCCGTGGGCGGTAGTGCACCCCATACCCACCCCGTGGGCGGTAGTGCACCCCATACCCACCCCGTGGGTGGTAGTGCACCCCATACCCACCCGTGGGTGGTAGTGCACCCCATACCCACCCCGTGGGTGGTAGTGCACCCCATACCCACCCCGTGGGCGGTAGTGCACCCCATACCCACCCCGTGGGTGGTAGTGCACCCCATACCCACCCCGTGGGCGGTAGTGCACCCCATACCCACCCCGTGGGTGGTAGTGCACCCCATACCCACCCCGTGGGCGGTAGTGCACCCCATACCCACCCCGTGGGCGGTAGTGCACCCCATATCCACCCCGTGGGCGGTAGTGCACCCCATATCCACCCCGTGGGCGGTAGTGCACCCCATACCCACCCCGTGGGCGGTAGTGCACCCCATACCCACCCCGTGGGCGGTAGTGCACCCCATATCCACCCCGTGGGCGGTAGTGCACCCCATACCCACCCCGTGGGCGGTAGTGCACCCCATACCCACCCGTGGGCGGTAGTGCACCCCATACCCACCCCGTGGGCGGTAGTGCACCCCATATCCACCCCGTGGGCGGTAGTGCACCCCATATCCACCCCGTGGGCGGTAGTGCACCCCATACCCACCCCGTGGGCGGTAGTGCACCCCATATCCACCCCGTGGGCGGTAGTGCACCCCATATCCACCCCGTGGGCGGTAGTGGACAAATTTAGAGGCATATAGTGGGCTCGCGCACTCAACCCAAAATTCGTTTAGCTAATCAAGTTACGATCCTGATAGGCTGGTTGGAGTTTAATGTATAAATTATTAGTCTTTTATAAGAATTGGTTCAGGAATCGAACTATAAGTCTCTTAAGTCGAGTAATATATATATATATATATATATATATATATATATATATATATATATATATATATATAATATATATATATTTTATATATATATATAACTAAACTAATATAACTATAACTAAACTATAAGCGGATTAAGGCGTCCTGTACATACCAGTTGCGTTGCTCCTGGCAGTATGGGTTCGAGTCACTTATGGGGTGTGAGTTTTCAGTTGCATATAGTCCTGGGGACCATTCAGGCTTGTTCGCATATATATATATATATATATATATATATATATATATATATATAATATACTGTAATATATATATAATATACTGTATATATATATATATATATATATATATATATATATATATATATATATATATACATACATATACATATATATATAAATAAATAATGCAGCGGTGTTGGCGAGAACTAGTTTTGAAGTCCATGTGCTCATGCTTGGGTGGTAGGAAGTATGGCGGCAGTTGGAAGGTTGAAGGGAGATTCATTTCTTTAGTATGCACCCCATACCCATGCCATGGGTGGTGGTGGAAAGGGTTACAGAGGCACATAATGGGTTCAGGAACTGAACGCCAGAGTTCGTTTAGGTAAACAAGAGGCTCACAACAGTCACTATACAAGGTACTTTTACATTTGTGGCGAGTCTCATAGCTGTAGTCTCAAGAGTTAGTAGTCTTGCTCCACTGCCACCTAACTGGGCGGCAGCTGTAATGGAGGGAGACTGCCACCTAACTGGGCGGCAGCTGTAATGGAGGGAGAGGTTGGTGTTTACGTCAGTGTGGGCGTGGAAGGGTGAGGGTGGGCGGCACATGTGCCTGATGTGACCTGGGAGGGGGAGGGTGGCACTCTGGCCTGTGCCTGGGGGAGGGTGGCACTCTGGCCTGTGCCTGGGGGGTGGGGGGAGGGTGGCACTCTGACCCACTCAGTGCTTCAAAACCATATAAGATCACTTCCCTACCATAGTTGAGGGTGTACTCTTAGCCCCACATCTTCAGTAAGAGTGCCTGCACACCTGGACGACCCAGGTTTGGAGGATAGTATTGTCCGGGTTATAACGTAGCGTGTTACTCGCCTCAACATCTGGGCCATTGATAAAGTGGAGGCCCACCCCTTGAGTTGCTAGCGAGGCATTCCTCACCAGTTTTTGTTTACAATGTGTGTTGTTCCCTTGTCCGGCTGACCTTCTTCAAGACGGGTTATGCTCATCTCTTGTGGCTGACGACACTAATGACATTTTGATCTGATGGAAATGGTTGGGTAATTTGAGAGAGATAAGGCGATGTGGGCGTGTGGATGGTGGCGCGTGGCACTACCAACAGATGGCACCACCGGCGGTGTATATTAGCCGCTGACGGCTCGCGCGGCATTCAGTGAGAACACGTCCATACTGTCGTAGAGATCTGTGCACGAATGTTCACAGCGGTGACCGTTTAGCGACACATTGGAGTACATTAAACACGTGATCAGCATGTGTAAGATCCAAGGAAAGACCGTTTGTACATGCGGGTAAGTACAGCCCCCGCACTAGTGTTGACCTGCCCGGGACCCGCCTGACGGCACCCGGTATCGAACGCTTCTTCCTGTCCGTCGGAGACGCCGCAGAAGGCGACGTGTGCCGCCACCCTTGCAGTTGTCGCTAACTCATGATTGTCATGTGGACATGTGCTGGCACCCCCAGTGATGTGCCAGTGATGGGGCGCTGCTGGTGGTGGCGACGGCGCCGGCGGTGATGATTGGAGAGTGTTGGTGCAGGTGATGGTCCGGGCCCCTTCCTGTATCTGGAAGGGTGCCAAACAGATCCCTTCCACCTCCCTCCAGATAGATTCCCCTCCCACCAGGGCCCCCAGATAGATAATACCCTGCCACAAAGCTAATATACACGACATGCAGTTTTCTTATTCATAGATACCAGGACAATCTTGTATGTCTCAGCTTGACTCTCTCCCAAGTGTGAGAAAATAAGGGTGAGGAACAGTGTTAATTACTCAAAGAGCGAAAACCGCGCCGGTGGTTGGACAATGATTCATATTACAGCATTGTTTGTAGTTTAGCTGAAAAGTGAAAAGTGTGACCATTATGTTGTAGCGGGAATGTTTATAAACGTCGGCACGCTGTGGGACCGACACATTGGAACTCTGTATTTACTGAATAGTGGAACGTCTGTGAGCTATTATTGAAGGAGCTGTCAACATTGCAACACTTGTGCTGGGCTGGCTATAAATATGCTGGAGCATATCTTGGGCAGACATGTGTACACACGTGTGTGTGTGTACACATGTGTGTGTGTAAACGTGTGTGTGTGTGTAAACGTGTGTGTGTGTGTACATAGTTGAAAACATTGTGAATTATATGGAGCGTGGGTCTGCTTGATATAGTTAAGTGCTTGTGAACTGTGTGGTTGGGGGGGGGAGGCTTAACGTGTTTGTTTAGGATAAACAAGGCATTATTCACACATAGGATGAACAAAGCATTATTCACACATAGGATGAACAAGGCATTATTCACACATAGGATGAACAAGACATTATTCACACATAGGATGAACAAGACATTATCCACACACAGGATGAACAAGGCATTATTCACATATAGGATGAACAAGACATTATCCACACATAGGATGAACAAGGCATTATTCACACATATGATGAACAAGACATTATCCACACACAGGATGAATAAGGCATTATTCACACATAGGATGAACAAGACATTATCCACACATAGGATGAACAAGGCATTATCCACACATAGGATGAACAAGACATTACCCACACACAGGATGAACAAGACATTATCCACACATAGGATGAACAATGGCTCACGTTTCTATTGTCATAAACCGGTCTTCTCGTAAAGACAATAATTGTAAGCAGCATCTTCCGTGGTTTCATTAACCTGTCATGGTTGGTAACTGCGCATTGCACTCCCGGAAGATGTGTGTTCTGGGGGGGGGGGAGTATTTCATTCTTAAATGTATTATCGTGTGTATAGTATACTTCGTGGATAGTGACTAGTATATTAGTTTACCTTTAGCTTGATCGGTGGAGGAGATTCGGCCGGGGGGGGGGGAGCAGATGATGGGGGTGTAGGGGGGGGGGAGCGGGAGGGGGATATGTACTTTTTCAGAAATCTTAAGAAATTATGTTAGAGGGGACGAGGCGCCAAAGATTGGTGGTGTAGGATTATTGAGAACAAATTACAGCAACTTTTCTCAACGTTAAAAAAAAACTGTCGTACTAAAGGGCCCCTTGTCCTAACCTTCCAGAGGACCCAAAACAGAAAACGGGACAGTATGTCAATTTCCGCTGTCATGTTCTAGGACGACAATTTTTGGCCTTAGGGGAGAGTATACGTCAAAATGCGACGTTTTATTAGGAGGCCGGTTGCCCGAAGGGCCGGGCGGGTGTGCTCCCCTACATAGGCCTATGTAGGATGAACGCGTGGCCGAAGACACACAACACAGGACACATGGGCAGTTGAAGGATACACGACCACAATACGTGTATCCAGAGAAGCACAACAGGTGTGTGTATGACCCGTATGGCTGCTGTATTTACCGAGGCATTGATATCCTATTGTTTTAAGTGGACAATGTGTACATACTCACCTATTGTACTCGCCTATTTGTGCTAGCGGGGGTTGAGCTTTGGCTCTTTGGTCCCGCCTCTCAACTGTCAATCAACTGGTGTACAGATTCCTGAGCCTACTGGGCTCTATCATATCTACATTTGAAACTGTGTATGGAGTCAGCCTCCACCACATCACTGCCTAATGCATTCCATCCGTTAACTACTCTGACACTGAAAAAGTTCCTTCTAACGTCTCTGTGGCTCATGTGGGTACTCAGTTTCCACCTGTGTCCCCTTGTTCGCGTCCCACCAGTGTTGAATAGTTTATCCTTGTTTACCCGGTCGATTCCTCTGAGGATTTTGTAGGTTGTGATCATGTCTCCCCTTACTCTTCTGTCTTCCAGTGTCGTAAGGTGCATTTCCCGCAGCCTTTCCTCGTAACTCATGCCTCTTAGTTCTGGGACTAGTCTAGTGGCATACCTTTGGACTTTTTCCAGCTTCGTCTTGTGCTTGACAAGGTACGGGCTCCATGCTGGGGCCGCATACTCCAGGATTGGTCTTACATATGTGGTGTACAAGATTCTGAATGATTCCTTACACAGGTTCCTGAACGCTGTTCTGATGTTAGCCAGCCTCGCATATGCCGCAGACGTTATTCTTTTTATGTGGGCTTCAGGAGACAGGTTTGGTGTGATATCAACTCCTAGATCTTTCTCTCTGTCCGTTTCATTAAGTACTTCACCTCCTATTCTGTATCCTGTGTCTGGCCTCCTATTTCCACTGCCTAGTTTCATTACTTTGCATTTACTCGGGTTGAACTTCAACAGCCATTTGTTGGACCATTCACTCAGTCTGTCTAGGTCATCTTGTAGCCTCCTACTATCGTCCTCCGTTTCAATCCTCATAATTTTTGCATCATCGGCAAACATTGAGAGAAACGATTCTATACCCTCTGGGAGATCATTTACATATATCAGAAACAGTATAGGTCCAAGGACTGACCCCTGCGGGACTCCACTCGTAACGTCTCGCCAATCTGAGACCTCACCCCTCACACTGACTCGTTGTCTCCTGTTGCTTAGGTACTCCTGTATCCAACGGAGTACCTTCCCTTTCACTCCAGCCTGCATCTCCAGCTTTTTCACTAGCCTCTTGTGTGGCACTGTATCAAAGGCTTTCTGACAATCCAAAAATATGCAGTCTGCCCACCCTTCTCTTTCTTGCCTGATTTTTGTTGCCTGGTCGTAGAATTCAAGTAACCCTGTGAGGCAGGACCTGCCATCCCTGAACCCATGTTGATGCTGTGTTACAAAGTCCTTTCGCTCCAGGGTGTGTGTGTGTGTGTGGATGTGTGTGGTGTGTGTGTGTGTGTGTGTGTGTGTGTGTGTGTGTGTGTTTGTGTGTGTGTGTGTGTGTGTGTGTGTGTGTATGCTTGCGTGAGCGCGTGCAGGCGTGCGTGTGCGTCGACTGAGAGAGTAACGAAGCGTGCTAAACGACGTCAAATAAGATGGAACGAAGTTAAGCGAGGTCGAACGAAACTCAACGATTCGAAACCCCGTCACGGCCACTTGTTCCGAAAAGAATCAGCCAGAGCCACACGTCTTAATACCCAACACCAGCACTTGTGGATCCATAGTCGACGGTGGCTACAGGTGTGTGTGTGTGTGTGTGTGTGTGTGTGTTGTGTGTGTGTGTGTGTGTGTGTGTGTGTGTGTGTGTGTGTGTGTGTGTGTGTGTGTGTACTCACCTAATGTGCTTGCGGGGGTTGAGCTTTGGCTCTTTGGTCAAGGTGTGTGTGTGTGTGTGTGTGTGTGTGTACTCACCTAATTGTGCTTGCGGGGGTTGAGCTTTGGCTCTTTGGTCAAGGGTGTGTGTGTGTGTGTGTGTGTGTGGTGTGTGTGTGGTGTGTGTGTGTGTGTGTGTGTGTGTGTGTGTGTGTGTGTGTGTGTGTGGCCCCCAAACACCTGTCAATACCGGGTTAATAACAGATGTGAACAGGATAACAGGAAACCTACCTGTCCAGGTAATGTTATCCTGTTAATTTGACTTGTTAATTGTTATGTTCTAGTTATGATAATTATTGTTAAAATTTTATTACGGAAATGTTATTAATTTTTTTTTAGTGTGTAGTAATTCCACGCAGCAGGCTGGGTCCTCATGCCCCCCCCCCACACATACCACACATGCACCCCACCACACACACACCACACATGCACCCACCACACACACACAACACATGCACCCCACACACGCACCCCACACACACCACACACACACACACCACACATGCACCCACCACACACACACACACACATACCACACATGCACCCCACCACACACACACACACACACCACACATGCACCCCACACACACACACAACACAGCACCCCACACACACACACACCACACATGCCCCACACACACACACAACACATGCACCCCACACACACACACACCCACATGCACCCTCCCTACACCACTTCCCCCCCCCCCACACACACACCTCACAGACACCCTCTCCCACACACACACCACACATGCATCCCCCCACACACGACACATGCACCCACCACACATGCACGCCCACCACAGGTACCCCACACAGGTGCCCACACACTATACAGGTACCACCCCACACGCCACAGGTACTCCAAACACCAAAGAGGCACCTCACACACCATACAGGTACCTCCCCCCCCCATTGATTCCATACAAAACACTGTACACCACATACGTCAGACCAATTCTTGAGTACGCAGCACCGGTATGGAGCCTCCACATCGTCAAGGACATAAGGAAGCTGCAGAAAGTTCACAGGAATGCCACCAGATTGGTCCCAGAGCTGAAAGGCATGAGTGAAGATAGACTACAGAACATTAATTTTACGTAGCTGCATACGAGAAGAATCAGATAAGACATGACCACGAGATGGAAAATACTCAGGAAAATCGACAAGCTAAACAGGGTTAGGAAAAAAAGTAATACAAATATGGTTAGGCTGTTTGGCATATCTAGAAACGTTATACCCAAATGAACCAGGTTTAACTGTATATATAACAAAGTCCATGAAGGTTAGAGGCGAGAAAAAAGAAACACGCTACGGGCTCACCATAGCCCGTGCTACTTGGAGCTGTTTGTTCCAAGTAGCGATCTTTAACAACAACAACAACGAGAACAAAGAGCCGGAACCAAAGAACCAAAGAACCACTAGGTTTGTTAATCTTTAACAACAACAACAACTAATCTTGGTCTGTGAAGTTTCCAAGCTCGTTAAGTGGTTAGTAAATGTTAAGATAGCCGCCAGAAGTAAGGCAAGATGTTTTGTAGGTGGTTGTTTAAATGCCAGACACCACCCACCCACCTGTTGGGCGGAGGACACCACCCACCCACCTGTTGGGCGGAGGACACCACCCACCCACCCACCCACCTGTTGGGCGGAGGACACCACCCACCTGTTCATTACACGGCTCGTTAAAGGGCGCTGAGCATGTGATAAACTGGCACCCTGAGGCACTGGTAAGGGAGGGGTCGCGGCCCCTTACCCTAAGTGAGGGGAGGGACGGGGCCCCTCA
>WNGS01163002.1:3177796-3213236 GCA_020271785.1 Procambarus virginalis | reverse complement strand
AAAGAAGCTTTTGACAGCATCCCCCACACAAAAAAGTATTTCTGGAAGTATAGAACACATTGGAGTATATATATACTTACAATATATACCAGGTAAGTACTATATATGACTATAAGTACATTCTGTACTGTGGAGTATATATAAAGCATATATACAAGCCTGTGTACTGTATATCTGAACTTGATCTTGCAGCTTTACTCTGGTGTCCCGGTGATTAAGGTTATCTTGAATCCATGCTAGTAATTCCCTTTACCCCTTTTAAAAAGGGTGTGTAAAATGCTTGTGGGCTTGCAAGTTTGAAGGTTGCACTACTGACATTTCCCCAGGATCAATCCCACAATAGTTGCTTAATGTCTGGTTACCTGTTTACTATTAGGTGAAGGAAACATGACCCCTCCCTCTCCTCCTTCCTGCCCAACTACAGTACTTGGGCTTGCCACCAGCAAGAAGAAAAAACAAAACAGCTAGAATTTGGGGATTTCATTGAAGAAAGCATTGATGTAAGCAGTCTACACAAGAAGTTGGCAAAATTAGATATTATAGTGAACTCTCATGTAGAAATAATCAGCAAATTGAGAGAAAGTAATGCCCACTTGAGTAGCAAAGTATTAGGGCTTGAGAGGTTAATGAAAGACTTGTGCAAGGATAACTAATCAGTTGGAAACAAATTGCAAAGTCATGGAAGAGGAAATCAAACTCTTGAAAATAGCATTGGAAGAAGTTAAAGCAAATTTAAACGTAAATGATTACAATAGGTTAGGTAAGAAATCCTTCAAGAGCAAAACAGCTTTTGTCTGTACAGATGGAGGAGTTACACAGGGAGTAGAACAGTGCAAGAATGATATGCAACTCACCTATGCACAAGTGGCCAGTGAGAAGGAAAAAATAGAAGCAGTAGTATAGGAAGCCAAACACTGCCGCTACCAGGATAAAACAAACATTAGGCTCGGAAGTCAGAAAGGAACTGGCCTCAAACCCGAAATTGGTGCAAAACACAGTCGATCGAATTAAGTCCCTAATAATTTTTGTTTGTAAAGAAAAGGAGATAACATCTAGGTCGAAAGAGCTGTAGAAGAAGCTAAAGTAGTAGATAAATTGTTGGGCTAGTGGAAGGTCTGACAACCATAGAGAATGTCTGCGACTACAGGAGAATTGGCAAGTACGTAAACGGGAAAGATTGACCTTTGTGGATCACCCAAAACGGTGCCAAACAAATGAAAGTAGTACTAAGGAATGCTAGCAAGAAAATTTCAAAGTGATGAAGAAGGGAAAGTATGGTCGCTAAGTCGAGATCTTTCAAAGAAGACAGAGAAGCTGAAATGAACCTCGTAGAGGTAAACCATGTACTGTAAATGAAAGCAGGAATGAAGAAGACATCAATTCTTTTCTGGGGGGCCCCGTCGGCTCCCCGGAGCTATCCCAGGCTGATATGCTAATTTCAGACTTTGGCATCAGTCATGTGTATGGAGTTCTTAGGCCTACCGGAGACCACGGCCAGAACCGGGCCCCCTCAGAGAGGCACGGGGAGCAATGGCCTATAGAAGCCCCCGTGTGGTTGGAAGCATTCTATGTCTGCCATCGACCGGGACAGGCACCCAGAAAGGTAAGCGCCCCAAAACAAACCCTATTCTGGTTAAATTGCTACCAAAATCCGAACTAGTGGATAGAACTCCCAAACAGAAAAACAAGCAAACTAGTGTGACGTCACACGTCACCGCGCCGCTGTCTGCGCAGCTCCCCCCTCCCGGGAGGGGGAAGGTGGAGCCCCAGACCTCCCACGCCGGCTATCCACCCATCAGTTCTTCGGCTGATGCTATAGGCACCGGTTATGTGCTCCGGCTCCAGTGGTTGTTTCAGCACTGCACCTAGAGTGTGGTGTCTGTTTTCTAGGTGGTGCGCGAGCCGGGAGTGATTCTCCAGTACTCGGGCTGCATGCGCCTAGGGTTCCCTTCCCTAGGTGCCCTGTAAGTACTGCCCTTGGGACTTGGGGCCCCTTCCACAAGTTCCTTGGGGTCTGCCCCTGCTAGGCCGTTTACTGCTTGGTTTTCGGCCGCTCTTTGTGTGCTCGGGTGTTCTGTCTCCCTTGTTCGCCTTAGAGTAAGGGGCAGTTTTTGCACTGGTGGGGCGCAGGGTACTGTGCAGCTTGTCTTTTCCCAATCATAGCGGCCGGCTCTGTTCCGCTTGGGTACGCTGTCCTCTTGCGGGGTTTTCTTTTTCTTTTTGTTTATCTACCTGGTGGGGGGGCCTTCGTTCGTTCTTGCCCCTGGTGTCCCTTGTGTTCTGAGTTTTCTGGTGGTACCCCCTGCTAGGTCCCCGTGAGTGTACACGTCCCGGGGTTCAGCTCTTAGAAAGTTGTTTGGTAGTTTTGGGTGCCGGTTAGCAGTACCCTGCCTGGTTACCTGAGCGCGAGTCCTCTTATAGTAAACGCTCGGGACCCTGGGAAACCCCTGGGGGCGCGTGGGTCCGATGGATGTGACCCCAGAGCCCCCCCTCGCTTCCAGCGAGTTTGAGGGTTGCTCACCCCTTGTCTCTGGGTGACTCTCTGTTTTGCCTCCGTCTGCTGCCTGTGGGGTCGGTGACACCTTCGACCCGGAGCCCTGCGAGTTTGTTGCTCGTTATGGCTCGGTTACCCAGTTGTGCTCAGCTGGTGCGGGCAGCAGAGGCGTTGCACTTGAGCCTTGGTGGTGGCAACGCTCTCGTGGTAACTCCCCGGGAGCCCCGGGGCTGCCCCGTTTTGGTTCTTGTTTTCCCCTGGATTCCCCTTCCTGCCTGCATCCGGTTCCTTACCGTCTGTAGGTTCAGGGCGGGGTTTGTGGTGTTGAGACTCGGGCAGTCTCGGGGAAATCCCCTTCCGGGGTAGTGACGGGGGCATTCGAGCCTGTTCCTCCAGCCGTGTTGTAAGAGTCTGCCAGTGGGCTCCCTTCCTTAGTGTTTTCACGGCTGTCCCGGTTTTCTGGTACGGCGGGGCTTTAGGGGGACGGCTCGGCCCCGGGGCCTGTTGTGTGGGTTCCCGGGGCTGCGGAGGGCTGACTTGGGGGGCCTTGGCCCCATAGGACCCCGTGGGGTTTTTATCCCCCTCTCGGCGGGGCTTGTGGTTACGCGGAGTGGGTTTTCCTCTCCACTCGCCGTACGTGCTGTTGGGCGTCGGCCCCTCCCCGGCTCGGTTCCTTGGCCTTTGAGTCGGTTGGTTCCGTCCTGTGGTGGATGTTTCCCCCCACCCCTTTTTTTTGGGGGACGGTGTTTTCGTCATGTTTCCCCGTTTTGGGGGTTCTACATGACTACTGGTCTCGGGTGCGCATGCGCCTTTGTGTGCCTTCGGGACTGGTTTTGGCTTCCGTGTTCTCGAGGGTTCGGGAAGGTTTTCCTCCTTCCCGCGTTATTGGAACGTCTGTCGGCTCCTCGTCCTTGTTGGCGAGTTTGGGCTACTTGTAGCCCTGTTGGGCTCCTTGTGGTCCTGTTGTGCTCCTTGTAGCCCTGTTGGGCTACTTTTGGCCCGTTTGGGCTCTTTCTGGGCCTGTTGGGCTACTTGTGGCCCTGTTGGCTACTTGTGGCCCTGTTGGGCTCTTTTCTCTGGGCTGTTGCTACTTGTGGCCCGGTTGCGTGCCTTTTTTGGGCTCTGTCTTCGCTTCTTTGGCCGGTTTTCTTGTTCCTGCTCACTCTTTGGCTACTTTTCTTGTGCAGTAGTCTTGGTTGCCGCCTTCCCGCAGGGTAGGTTGCGCGTTTTCGGCCGGCATGTCATGCGCGTGCGCCGCGGAGTTGTTTTGGTCTGGGCGGTGTGTAGTGCCGGTGTTCGTCGTCTTTTTGCTCCAGTGCTTCGCCTTTCGCTCTTCTCCCTTGCCGCGGTATGTGCCCCTTTTCGCTCCGGGGGTGTCCTGGGTTCCAGTTGTGGGGAGGCCGCCGAGGTTTCCCCTGTGTCATGGGTGTGGGCCGCCTTCTTCGCCTCTTCCTTGCTCTCCTGCAGGTCCGGCTCTGGCTTCACCTGGCGGTGCTCCCAGGTTCTTCTGGGCTCGGTTGAGCCGTGTCACTTCGAGCCACCGTTTGCCAGGTGAGTTTCTGCGGTCTGGCGTCTTTTGGCAGGGCGCTGGATGTGGTGTTATATGCCTGTCTTTCTTTAGGTCTCTTTTTGTACGACTGAGACCGTTCGCACACCAGTGTCGGTCCCCTTTTTTTCACCCCTTCCTGTCCCACTCTTGTGCATGTCCATCCCATGCTAGGGTCATTCAGGGGTCCCACCTTTGTTAGTGTTATGTGGTGTGGGGGTTTGTGGTGTTGGTTCTGTACTCGCCTGGTAGGGCTTCTGGCTGTGCTTGCAAGGTTTATGCGCTCTGGCTTTTGGGTCCCGCCTATCTGGTAGAACTTGCGGGATAGTACCAGTGGAGTGCAGTGGTGCCATAGGCACACTCGGGGAACACTGTATATCCATCAGAGGTCTGCAGTTGTTACACGACCTCCTTGCGAGCATACGCCTTCTCGCTGGTACCTTATCTTGAGGTTAACTTGAGGTGCTTCCGGGGCTTAGCGTCCCCGCGGCCCGGTCATCGACCAGGCCTCCTGGCCTGGTCATGCTGGCTGTTGGACATGGCTGCTTGCTGCCCGACGTATGAGTCACAGCCTGGTTGATCGGGTATCCTTGGAGGTGCTGATCCGGTTCTCTCTTGCACCAACCCGTCACCGCATCTTTATTACGTCAATATTGACTTCTTCGTTCCGTGCATAGGTGCCATACTAAACATAATGGTTTCCCTTAAAAAACTTCGTGGAAAACACCGACCTTACCTGACCTACTTAGTAGGTTACAATAAGCATCTTATGGTTTCGTAATTACAATTGTTACTTAACCTATTATCGGTATGCCACTGAACTGTGAGGGGATTGCAAGTTATGCCCCTATGGTACGGTCTGTGGACTTTCGGGGCACACTAGCTTGCCTTCGACTTGGTTATGGCCCATCCTGGTTGTGGGGAGTCTGTGGGCCTGCAGGCCGCCCCATGCGTCTTCCTGGTGGGCCTCCCTTTGGCCGGTCTAGCCTGGCCTCTGGCCGGGCTTGGGGTGTACATGAGCTCCCGGTTCCCCATCCAGCCGGTTTTGAGCGGGGTTTCTCCGCCGTCGGTCGCCTGGTAGGCGGGTTCCTGGGCCTGCTGGGTTCTGTCGTCTCAGTGGGCCCTGTCTGGGGTCTATCTGCTCCGTTCTCTGCCTTTGCCGGAGCGAGTTGCTCTTTACCTGTGGCATGTTGCGGTGGTGTATACTCCCTAGTTGTGCTTGCGGGGGTTGAGCTCTGGCTCTTTGGTCCCGCCTCTCAAACGTCAATCTTATAACAGGTGTACGGTTTCCTGAGCCTATTGGGCTCTTATCGTATCTACACTTGAAACTGTGTTTGGAGTCAGCCTCCACCACATCGCTTCCTAATGCATTCCATTTGTCAACCACTCTGACACTAAAGTTCTTTCTACTGTCTCTGTGGCTCATTTGGGCATTCGGTTTCCACCTGCGTCCCCTAGGCGTGTGCCCCTTGTGTTAAACAGCCTGTCTTTATCCACCAGGTTGTATGTTGCTACTACTGCGCGTGTGCATTAGTACCGTGTTTCGCAGTGGCGTGTCCTTACTCCTGGGGTTTTTTATGCTTCTGCTCTTTCGTCCTGCCTCACCCCAGTCGTTTTCCTGGCATCTCCTTTGGTCAGTTTTGCCTGCACTTGCTGCTATGTTGGGGGACGTGGTCGGTTTCCACCACTTCATTGTTTGTGTGTTCCCTTGTTTTCCTCCTCTGCCACAGGGGTGTTCTGCGTGTGTTCCTTGGCTTCTTGGGCTTTTTTCGGCCTGTGTCCTGTGGTGTGCTTCTTTGTCTCGGTCTGTTGCTGTTGCTCGTACCTCTTGGTTCGGGTAGGGTTCTGGCGGCAACCCTTCCGCCTTCTTTGGTTTCCTTGCTTGCCCTGCCACTTGGTTTTTTGGGGTCTTGCGATGTCTCGCGTCGGACCCGTCATTTGTTCTCCTGGCGGGTTTGCTTGCTTTGGGATTTGTCTGTTCGGCAGACGTTCCATCTCCTTGTACCACCTGAGTTCGGTGGTCGCGCCCGAGATCTTCTTGCGGCTCCGCCTTTTCCTGGGCTCGGAGGGGCCTTGTCGGGGCTGCTTCCGTCTGCCTCGTGGTCTCGCCTCCGGCTGGTGGTCGGTGTCCCACCTGCGTGTTTCTCTTGGCGGCAGTATGGGGTGTTTTGGCGGTCCTTCCTTTTCCTGTACCTTCTTAGGTGGTTCCTCTTGTTAGCGTCGGCCTGGTTTTTTGGTGGGGGTTGGGGGCCGTCGTCGTGCCACATACTGTCGCCTCTCTCTCTTTGTGCGGCGCTGGCGGAGTCGCTTTGGCTTGCTTTCGGTCTTGCTTCTACACCGCTTAGTAAGCTGTCTTGTGCTTCGTTTCCCCTCCGGCCTGTTCGTGCGCCGCTTGCACCATCCTGGTTTCTGGTCAGCGTGCTCTGTCTTCTCCTCGGTTGGTAGTGCCTCTTCGGTTCCGGTTTGTTTTTCGTCGGCTCTTTTCCTTTTGGGCATTTGCCTCTGGGGGTCGGGTCGCTGTGTTTTCCTGCTCCTTTGGTTTTAGCGTTTTGGTTGTTTGGGTGGTGTCCGCCTCCCGGTTCCGTCCCTTTGATCTTCCTCTGTGGGTAGTTAGCTCCGGGGAGCCGACGGGGCTCCCCCCAGAAAACCAGCGTTGAATGTAATGAAACGCCATTTTCTGGGTGAGTCCCGGAGGCTCCCCGGCAACCCTCCCTCCCTCCGGTCGGCGGTTTTTCGCGTGTCTTGACATCCAGCCTCAGAACTGATGGGTGGATAGCCGGCGTGGGAGGTCTGGGGCTCCACCTTCCCCCTCCCGGGGAGGGGGGAGCTGCGCAGACAGCGGCGCGGTGACGTGTGACGTCACACTAGTTTGCTTGTTTTTCTGTTTGGGAGTTCTATCCACTAGTTCGGATTTTGGTAGCAATTTTAACCAGAATAGGGGTTTGTTTTGGGGCGCTTACCTTTCTGGGTGCCTGTCCCGGTCGATGGCAGACATAGAATGCTTCCAACCACACGGGGGCTTCTATAGGCCATTGCTCCCCGTGCCTCTCTGAGGGGGCCCGGTTCTGGCCGTGGTCTCCGGTAGGCCTAAGAACTCCATACACATGACTGATGCCAAAGTCTGAAATTAGCATATCAGCCTGGGATAGCTCCGGGGAGCCTCCGGGACTCACCCAGAAAATGGCGTTTCATTACATTCAACGCTGGTTTTTTTCTACAAAGTGATAGGGGTAGGCAGGCCAGTAAAATGGTACAAAAAGGCAAACTAACAAAATTGCTAGAGAAAGGGGAAGGGAGGAATAAGGAGAGAGGGAATGTTGTAAAAACCAATGAGGGAATGTCCTGAAAATTGTATACCTGTACACCAACATAGATGGAGTGAGATCAAAGATACTGGAGTCAAGTGATGTAATACAGCTGCAGACGCCAGATATTGTTGCACTCACAGAAACAAAACTTGAAGATGATATTTTAAATGGTCATATTCCCAAGTGGCTACTCAGTTTGGAGATGGGACAGAAAAATTAGGAAAGGCGGTGGTGTTGCAGTGCTGGTGAAAGAACACCTAAAGGTAAACAAAATGATGATTACCAATCCATGAGAAGTTGACATAATAGCACTAGGGATATGCATTCAGGATGATAAACTAATGATCATAAATGCATGTAGTCCCCCGCCATGCAACACATGGACAAAGGAGGAGCTAGATAATTAACGAGAGGGTTTTATAACAATAATGAGAGAGAGATTATAGCGAGAGCAGAAGAAGATAGACCACGACTCTTGGTAATCAGTGACTTCAATTTGAAATTCATAGACTGGGAGGCATATGAAGCTATTACAGGACTTTTGCACCTGTAGATTTGTAGACCTCATCCTGGAAACATTCATGTATCAACATGTTAAACAAGCTACGAAGATGAGCGAAAGGGGATGTTCCCTCCATGCTGGATTTGATATTTACCAGGATAGAGGAAGAGAGATTTGACATTCAGGACCTTCTTCCCTTGGGCAAAAGTGACCATGTCTTTTTGAGAATAAAGTATGCAATGGGTTATAATCTGGAAGGAAATAAGGAGGTTGAAGCGGTTGAAAAACCTGATTTCAGGAGAGGACATTATGGGGGAACTTAGAAAATTTCTTTAAGGAATTTGACTAAAAAAGACTTGCTGTTAGAAACTGAAGTAAATGAGATGTATGTCAAGTTTTGTGAAATATATGATAAAGGCACAACAAAATTTATACCAAAGCAGAGATGCAGAACTAGGAAACAGGATTGGTTCAGCAGAAATTGTGAGAGGGCCAGAGACCAAAAGACACAAAAATGGAATCACCACAGGAAGAGGCCAAACCCCAAACATACCAGCGATACAAAGTAAAATAAATACTATACAGTAAATAAATAAATAAATAAATACATTTTTATTCAGGAAAAGTACATACATACTTGTTTTACAAACATAATGTTGGATTTATATATAGAGCTAGTACATACAATACCTAAAGCCACTAATACTCAGTGCTTCGGGCAAAGCTCAAGGAGCTCCTCAAGATGGAAATGCTCGTGGAGATATCTAGGAGATAGAGGTCTATCTATCTCTAGGAGATGCTCAAGGAGCTAAGTAAGAACAAAGATGCGAAAAACAACTACACGACAGTGAGGAGAGAGGCAGAAAGAAATTTTGAAAAAGGGATAGTGGACAAATGTAAAACAGAACCAGGCTTATTCTATGAATTCGTAAACAACAAACTGCAGGTAAAGGATAATATTCAGAGGTTGAAAATGGCAAACAGGTTCGTGGAAAATTAAAAAAAAAAGTGTGAAATGTTAAACAAAAAGTTAAAAAGTGTGTTTGTACAATATGAAATCTTCAGGGACACAGACACAATAAGAATTCCAGAGAACAACATAGAGCGCACAGAGGTATCTAGAGATGAAGTGGAACAAATGCTCAAGGAGCTAAGTAAGAACAAAGCAGTTGGCCTAGATGGAGTTTCACCATGGGTTCTGGAGTGTGTGCATTCCACTTCAACTGATTTTCCAGGCATCCCTGTGTACAGGAGTCATAGCAGATATGTGGAAAAAGGCTGACATACAGTAGTTCCAACCTACAAAAGTGACAACAGGGAAGACCCCTCAATTATAGACCTGTATTATTGATAAGTGTAATTGTCAAAATATTGGAAAAAATAATTAAAACTAAATGGGTAAAACACCTGGAGAAAAACTATATAATATCAGACAGTTAGTATGGTTTTCGATCTGGAAGATCCTGTGTAACGAATTGACTCAGTTTCGTTGATCGAGCCACAGAGATTTTACAGGAAAGAGATGGTTGGGTTGAATGCATCTATTTGGATCTGGAAAAGGCTTTCGATAGAGTTCCACATAAGAGGTTCTGGAAACTGGAACATATTGGAGGGGTGATGGGTAAGCTTCTAACATGGATGAAAATTTTTCTGATAGAAAATGAGGGCAGTAATCAGAGGCAATGTATTGGACTGGAGAAATGTCACAAGTGGAATATCACAGGGTTCAGTTCTTGCACCAGTAATGTTCATTGTCTACATAAACGATCTACCAGATGGAATACAGAATTATATGAGCATGTTTGCTGATGATGCTAAGATAATGGGGAAGATAAGAAACTTAGATGATTGTCATGCCCTTCAAGAGCACCAGTTGGCAAATGGAATTTAATGTGAATAAATGCCATGTTATGGAATGTGGAATAGGACAACATAGACCCCACACAACCTATAAATTATTTGAGAAATCTCTAATGAATTCTTATAAAGAAAGAGATCTAGGAGTGGTTCTAGATAACAAACTGTCGCCTGAGGATCACATTAGGAACATTATGTGAGGAGCCTATGCTACACTATCTAACTTCAGAATTGCTTTTAAATACATGGATGGAAAATACTAAAGAAATTGTTCACGACTTTTGTTAGACCAAAACTGGAATATGCAGCGGTTGTTAGGTACCCATATCTTGAGAAACACATCAACAAACTGGAAAAGGTGAAAAGACATGCCACTAAGTGTCATGTTTTTTCACCAGAACTGAAGGACAAGAGCTACGAGGAGAGGTTAGAGGCATTAAATATGCAAAAACTAGAAGATAGAAAAAGAGGTGATATAATCACTACATACAAAATGGTAACAGAAATCAATAAAATTAATTAGGAAGAATTTCTGAGACCTGGAACTTCAAGACCAAGAGGTCATAGATTTAACTAGCAAAACAAAGCTGCTGGAGACATTTAAGAAAATTCACTTTTGTAAACAGAGTGGTAGACGGTTGGTGAGAAGTTACAAGTTAGGTGAGAAGGTGATGGAGGCCAAAACCGTCAGTATTTCAAAGTGCTATATGACAAAGAGTGCTGGGAAGATGGGACACCATGAGCATAGCTCTCATCCTGTAACTACACTTGGGTAATTACCAGTTGATTGACAGTTAAAGAGGTGGGACCAAAGAGACAAAGCCCAACCCCTGCAAGCACAGCTAGATTAGTACACCTATCATATCAAAAAGATTAATGACAGTGATATACATTACTGCAGTTTAAACAACTTCAGTATCGGTAAGAAAAGTGCTGTACTAGTAAGTAATGTAGCATTTTCACTTCCAGAAAAATGTATACTGTACCAGTAATTAATGCAGCTTTTTGTTTTTGTTTCCAGGGTAAGAGTGGGGTGTGGGTTGTGTGAGAATGGCACGCTCTCCAACCCGCCGAACTCCCCGGCCCAGGTCACCACGACCTAGGTCCCCCAGGCCGCGATCTCCGCGGCCTAGGTCCCCTCGGCCAAAGTCTCCCCGTAGGAGATCTCCTTTGCGTCGACCTGCGACACCCAGAGTAAGAACCTCCGAAGAATTCAGTATGCTTGTGATGTAGGGCTAAGTCGTCAATATACAAATTTTCTGAGGATTTGTCAGGCCATTTGGCAGTGTATTCGAAACATGTTCACTTTGTCTTTGTTAGATTCGTAAGTCTTAATTGCTGTACAGTTCAGTAATGTGTTTAAATTCATATCCTGAATATCATATTCATATAAATTCATCGAAAGACGATAATGGTATTGAGTTAACTTTTGTTAAAGTACTGTATTTTAGTTGTTTTACTTTATTTGTTTTACAACAGTGTGATTTCAGTAATTTATTTGCCAAATGTTTTGATAGGATATAGAGAATTGTGTAAAAAGTGGCCTTACAAGTCTTAATGTGCAGGAGCTGGACTTGTCAATTTTATTATATCTTAGAAGTTTATATTCATTGTTCCCAGCTATACCCATGATTAGAGCGTTTATATAAAGTATTAGTTGTAGCCGTGGCTTCTGGCTACACTTCTTTCAGGTCAAGGTTGTTTAGCATTGCCTTCGCGTCAACATAATTCCCAGCTTTCTTTTTTTAATTTGTCTTCGTCAGTCTGGATGTGGTGATACGTCAAGTTTAGAAAATTTGGCAAGATTATGAAGTGTGTGAAATTAAAGCATCTAAGCTTCGTTTCTCAGGTAACAAGCTGGACATTGCAAATATATTCCATTTGGCAACTTTTTTCAGTGAACAACAACTTAAAAGAAACTGATAATGTGCAGTACTGTATACATTAAGTGATACGAATGTGTTTTGTAGTGTACCGGACACATTTTTATCGAGTTATGTTTGGAAAAAAAATGCTTGTGACTTTGCGGGGATGTTTTGTAATGACATTAACTGTGATATGGCCATGGAATTTTTGTAATTAATATGAATTTTTACAAATCATATACAATAACTTGAAATTTAATAGTGCTGATAAACTTGACTTAGAAAAAAATAATTAAATGTCATTGCCTTGTCTGTGCATACTACTATGGTAAATACTGTATGGTAAAAAACTTTGAAAATTACTCAATGTGCGAGCGGTTCTAAATAAATAGCGTGTGGCTTGATAATTGGATTTAGACAGTGATGCTTGGCTTGGTCTAATTGTTCAAAGTGTACATTTGTGCCAAATTTCCAATGAGTGAAAAAGGAACAGTGATAGCTTACCTTTTGAACTGTGATTCAACATCTGAGAAGGAATGTAAATTAGAAGGTGCTAAGTGATCATTAAATTTGTCTAGTGATACCTTTCTCACGCGAATGGAACTGAACGATAGTGGTAGTACATATTCGTACTGTTCTAGCCTTCAAAAATTTTAACTTATTGTAGCCACAGTGTTGGATTATAAAAGTCTTGAAATTCAAGTACAGTAAAATTAATTTTAAGTGAAACTAATGCGTAGCAAAGTTTTAAGGTGATTATATATAGTCTATCATTGTTGGAAAAGTTGAAAATGATTTCAATTTCTCACTAAAGCATTTTTGGGTAGTGAGCAGAGTGCAACAAGAGAATTCTCTGAATGAATGTTTGAAACTACACCACTTGAAGATTTGCTTAGGTAGGTTATGAATGTGATTGGCATCAAAATAATTTGAACTTTTTAAAATAATGCTGTAGGTAATTTGCTTGATTAATTCTATATACAATAATGGAAAATATCATATTTTATACTGTTATATTTCTAGTTTTATAGTATGGGAAAACATATACTCACTGGGAAGGACAGAACAGTATTATAAGATATGCAATGATTTGGCAGAATTTCAGCTCTTCCATAGATTAATTGGAAACCAGTTTGTGTGAATAATTTTAGAAATATCGCAATTATTCATTCTCCTAAGACATTTTTACCATTCATTTGTATTTATTACTGTGCTTGTGTGTTCATATACACACACATGTTTTTTTTCACTCACATGCTTACCATATACAGTATTCCCACGTGCCTCTTAATGTTTCTACTCTTACTGCCAGAATGCACTTTCTTCACCAAATGTTAACCTTCCTTCCTACCTACCTTGTGGGTGTTCCGAGGATCAATGTCCCTGTGGCTCAGTCTCTGAATAGGCCTTCTGGTTGGTTGTCTGGTCATCCAGACTGTTGGACATGGCTGCTTGCAGCAGCCTAGGTGATCTGGTATCCTGTGGAGGCTTTTATTAGGTTTTCTCTTGAACACTGAGAGGCAGGCCTTACAGCCAGTCAAACCTGCCCCAAGGCCAGGCTCGGGGAGTAGAACAACTCCTAGAACCCTCTCCAGGTATGCCCCTTATGTGTAGTGGAAATGTGTTGAAAAGAGCTCTACATTTCCATGGTGTGAGATTTTTGTTTTAATGACTGGGAGGGTAGATAGCCGAGTATGACTTGTGAAATCCTCCTCCTGACTAAAGGATAGGAGATAGTTTAACGTTTTTCATTCACTGTTGGGCCACTGCTATTTTTTTGCTGTTATTCTTTCTATTTGTATGACACCAGTGACCTCAATATCATAGCACCATATACAGTCACTAATCTGTTGTCCTTGCTGACATTCTCAAGGGATCCTGAAAATTCAACTTTGAGGAGTTGGGGTTCCAACAAGATCTACTAATTAATTGACCACAGCACATTGCAATATGGTACTGTATGATGAAAAATGAGTACTTTGTACAGTAGTCATTGTTTGCTTCAGTTAACATGACTTGCTTAACACTTTCGTGCTTTCTGGGAAGCATAAAAAAACTTACCCTGTGTGCTTTGGGCGTCTCGCGCGCTTAAGCGGTAGGAGCGAAAAGTGTATACTCTTTTTTTCTGTCCTGACACTAATTGTAGACCTACGTATTTAAATTTGGTATCACTGTGTTCGCAATAGAATTCTCTATAAGAACATACATATAAAATACTGCCAAACAGAAACTGTTTGAAACAGTTCAAACAGAAACAGAAGCTCTCGCCAAACTGTTTGGCGAGAGCGCCAAACAGCAACAAATGTTTCCACTCTCTTAATGATTGCGATGACCACATTTATCCTACATCATTGATTATGGTATCATTGGAACCGCAATAAAATTCTCTATACGGACATATGCATATAAATATAGAATCAAAGTCGCAACCAACCCACAAGACGGTTGGAAGTGGCTGAAGTGTTACCCGCAGCGGCATATCGGCGCCATACAATTGTTATACCAAGATGAATCACTGCCATGCCGTTTTCTTTAATAAGCTCTTTGGTTATTAGAAAAAAACGTAAATTTCATGGTGAACATTTTGAGACTAACTAAAATAAATCGCATAATAAATAAAATTTATATAATTATTTAACCATTGGACGCCAGCCGGAGTCCAGAGGGCAGAATCAGGAGAAAAAGATTGGACGCTAACGATCGCCGCTAAGCGCGAAAGTGTAAAATNCACACTATACAAGATCTTCTTGTATCTTTTATAATGTATTTATTTTTGTATTGCAACTATGTATCACAACCAGGGTCATTTCATCAATGGTGCGCACCACAACCAGGATGTTTCATTGATGGTGCCACCACAACCAGAGTTGTTTTGTATACAGCTCAAAATTTAAAACTCCCGCGGGTGGACAAGGCTCACATCCCGTTCTTTAGTGCTCCAGTAAACCGCCGCCATCTTTAAAAAAACAACTCATCTGCATTCTCCTGGCTGCGAGAGCAACTAAGGCTGGCACATGCAGCAGGAGCTCACAGCACTGCTGTGCAGCTAGGTGCCACAGCACGCATAAGAATAGTGATAAATAAATAAGTAACAGTATTATTTTCTTTGATAGTGTCAAAGATGTCCTAATTGTGATGAAGACTATGAACAACATTCAGTTATCAGTGACACAATGCTGGTTATGATGTTCATTGCGTAAGGCAAACAGCCACACGCCACTGGCATTGCACATCATGAATTATCTTGTGTTACTTTACAATATAACCTTGTGGAAATGGATTCATATTTTAATGACAGAGATGTGTAATGCAGTTCTGTGGCTAATGTCAGCGATGCATGTAGTATATTGGAGTTATTTTCTTGGATTAAGTGGCATCTGTTCATATTGCATGTGCCATGTTGTTGTGTTGTGATTTCATCAGCACACCCACTAGAACTGTTTCTTGGTTCTTTATGGTCCATTCAAATGTTGATAAATATATAGTGTGTATATAGTGTAATAACAGCAATTTTTTTTTATTGTCCTAAGAATTTGCTATTTGTATGTGTGACTAATATGCACACCATATTTTTTAGCATAGCGGTGTTCCACATTATTACGTAAATTTCTCAAATTACATGCTATTGAATAATATTACAGCAAAACGCCAGAGAAAAAAAACATTTAGACATTGAAATAATTATGAAAAAATATATCGTTGCAACTGCCACCCCATGGGGTCGTCTGGGCTAGCGTCTCCTTGTGCCTATTCAACCAACACCCAAAAACTGCTCAATCACGGTCAAAGAATGTCACTTACAATTTTTTTTTTTTTATTCCTGTGATCATTTTAACTGTCAGAAAGGAAAAAAATATTTAGAAATAATTTTTTTTCTCACGCATTATGGAAGGCTCTCATGTGAAGGGTGCTGTGCAATACCAGGATTATTTAACACTGCAGACATGTGTTATACTGTACGAGTCTTGGAACAGGGAACCAAGGGAACCAGAACCAAGGAAACAGGATCACTAAAGAATGTGTCAACTGAGGCCCACAGGTAACAAAAGAGCTGCCACCAAACAAGAAATATGTACCCCCCATCTGGACCCACTAAGCCAAACCTGCCTAGTGGGAAAACCACATGGGCAAAAGTTCAGGCTCCTGCACAACCACTTGACCAACAGAAAAAGTCACCCAGAGCCAGTCCAACTGATGGTGACAAAGCTGGTGGATATAGGGACAGAGAAGCTGGCCAAGAATACCAAACAGGCCCAGCCATGGACAAAACCAAATGGAACTTCTGTCATTTCCCAAGGAACCAGAACCCAACGAGCTTGGAAGGAATCCCTGGTCAGCTGCCATGTGGACCGTGTGGGAGCCCAAATCAGCCACTCATGAAGGTAGGCCAACATATCAACCATAAGAAAGGTAGCCAGGCCACAATGACCTCCATCAACTTTGCAAATGCACATGGGGCCAGATTAAAATCAAAAGAAAGAACCTTGAAACAGTCCCACAGCCTTGAAACAGCCCTACAATGAAACCTAGTCAGTCCCTGAAACTGGGATGTATAGAGATGTGTCAATAAGCATCCTGGAGGTCCAAGGACACCATCCAAGATCCAGTCTGTAGTAGCAGACAAACTCTGACTAAAATAATCATGCAGGTCAAGCATGAAATGAAGCTGTTCAATTCCAAAGATTGAGGCAATGCCATAGGTCTGCAGAGTATCCCACTTTGGGACTGGGAACAACCAGGTCACCCACAAAAGAGACATGTGACATGGTCACCTTGACCATGTCGAAGGCAAGGCTACTACAACCTGCAATGACCCAACGCAGTTCCGGGAAAGAATCCCGACTTGCAAGCACTGACTTCGGAAGCGTATCAAATCCATCTGAAACATATTCCTTTGAGGAAAACCAGAAAGAGATCCAACATAGAAAGAGAACGCAGACAGCACTATAAAAGAGGGAAGAAAATAACGGAAATGCTTAAGCAGACATGACTTTCCCATCAAAGAAGGAATAATTTAAATAGGGAGATTGAAGACATCGAGCGGAAATTGAAACGCTCATATCAAACTGAAGAAAAGCAGTTAGAACAGAAAGCAATTTAGGAAATAAAGAAAAATCCAAAATACTTCTTCACATATGCAAAATCAAAAGCAAAAACCACTGCCAGTATTGGACCTATTCGTACAAGTGAAGGTTCATACACAGAGGATGACAAAGAAATTAGTGAAATTCTAAAAAAGCAGTATGAGGACATGTTTAGCACTCCAATAAACAACATGAAAGTGGAAGATCCAGACAATTTCTTTATGCAGGATATCCAAACCCCTGTAAATATAACCGATATCAACACAAGCGTACTAGACTTTGGAAGAAAAATTTAAAACATGCCCATGCACTCGGCCCCGGGTCCAGATTCATGGAATTCAATATTTATTTATAAAGAAATGCAAAGTGCCGGTAGCACAGGCACTCAATATAGTGTGGAGGAAGAGCTTGGAAATGGGGGAAGATACCAGATGCACTTAAAGTAGCAGACATAGCCCCTCTACACAAGGGGAGGGAGCAAAGCATTGGCAAAGAATTACAGACCAGTTGCATTAACGTCGCACATAATAAAAGTATTTGAGAGAGTGATTAGGAGTCGGGTAACCAATTTAATGGAGACCAATGACCTTCACAACCCAGGCCAACATGGATTTCAAGCGGGAAGATTGTGCCTCTCACAGCTACTTGATCACTACGACAAAGTCACTGAGGCATTTGAAGAAAAACAGAATGCAGATGTGATATACATGGACTTTGCAAAGGCTTTCGATAAATGTGATCATGGAGTGATAGCACACAAAATGAAGTCAATGGGAATAACTGGTAAAGTAGGACGCTGGATACTCAGTTTTCTGTCAAACAGGACTTAGCGAGTAACAGTCAACCATATAAAATAGAGTCCAAGTGCAGTTAAAAGCTCTGTACCTCAGGGTACAGTCCTTGCACTGCTGCTTTTCCTTATTCTCATATCAGATATAGACCAAAATACAAGTCACAGCTTCATATCATCCTTTGCAGATGACACAAAAATCAGTATGAAAATTACCTCAGCTGAAGACATTGAAAAAACTTCAAGCTGATATTAATAAAGTTTTCGACTGGCATCAGAAAATAACATGATATTTAGCAGTGATAAATTCCAGGTACTCGGGTATGGTAAAAATGAAGACCTTAAACATAATACAAGGTACAAAACACAATCAAATGTGCCCATAGTAGGAAAAAGCATGTAAAGGATTTGGGAATAATGATGTCTGATGACCTAATGTTTAGGGAGCATAACCAAGCAAGTATTGCGTCAGCCAGAAAAATGATCGGATGGATTACGAGAATTTTCAAATCCAGAGACCCCATCACAATGGTGGTACTCTTCAAGTCCCTTGTGTTGTCCCATCTTGAGTACTGCTCAGTACTCTCTTTCCCCTTCAGAGCAGGAGAGATTGCCGAAATACAGGGAATACAGAGAACATATATGGCACGCATAGACGCGATAAAGCACCTAAATTTTTGGGATCATCTCAAAGCCCTCCAAATGTACTCACTAGAAAGAAGATGAATGAGATATCAAATAATATACACGTGGAAGATACTGGAGGGCCAAGTACAAAATCTACACAGTAAAATAACAACGTACTAGTGAACGATATGGAAGAAAAGGCAGAATAGAACCAGTGAAGAGCAGGGGTGCCATAGGCACAATCAGATAACACTGTATAAACATCTGAGGTCCATGGTTGTTCAACACCCTCCCAGCAAGCATAAGAAATATTGCCGGAACAACCACGGACATCTTCAAGAGGAAACTAGATTGTTTCCGTCAAGGAGTGCCGGACCAACCGGGCTGTAGTGGGCCTGTGGGCTGCTCCAAGCAACAGCCTAGTGGACCAAACTCTCACAAGTCAAGCTAGGCCTCAGGCCAGGCTTGGGGAGTAGAAGAACTCCCAGAACCCCATCAACCAGGTATCAACAGACCCCCAAGAATGGGATGGACTGACCAACCCTACCATAGGCCAAGGGAGACAACTCAATAGCCCCACAAATTGTGGGACCAGGAGTTGGCAAAATGATTCATATCTTCCCTTCGGGAATATCAAAGGGAGTTAACCACGAGCAGAACCATCCTTCCACAATGCATAGTCACCACACACACCAGAAGAGGAACTTGCAGTAGGAAGTGCAATGGCCCAGAAATCCAACTCACATGAGGAGCTACCTTGTCTAACAGCAGGCTAGGCCCCAACCCTTCCAGACTGCCACTAAGCAAGGACAGAACCCAGAGAAAACAGAGATGGTCAATAGGATGGTAGGGACCAAGCCAAATCTAATGATTGGGCCAACATAGCCTATTGATACACAAGATAAACCAAGGAAAATACTGCTACTAATGCCTCCTGAAGGATAGGAGCGAGCATCTTGGGTAAGGCCATTGCAGTAGGAACCACAAGCCCCAAGGCCTCCACACATGGGACAGAACCAAGTGATGCAACATCCTCATGGGGATGCTCAAAAGAGCCCCTCCACAAGGATCCACATATACAAGTCTGCCACAAAGTGCATATGCACCCTGCAGTTACCTACAATAAGAGCTTCGGACAACACAATCGGGTGTACATGGAGCTTCCACCTGCCCATGTCTGTGGAGAGTGCTGGAGCAAACAGGCATTTCCTGAAGCAGAGAAAAAGAAGAACACCTGAAAGACAGAACTCACCTCTTGCCAATCAAGCGAGTGGGTCTAATGAAGCCCCCTAGGAAAAGAGGGTTATCAGCCAGCCAGGATGAACTCAGAACCTCACGCCATAGTCAATAAGCTGAGACAGACCAAAAATGAAAAAAGGTGTGAATTCTGCAGGAGGCATTGAAAAGCATACTGTAATTATAAAGAGAAGGCACCAAGCTGGGAAGACCACGTAGCAGTACCGAAACAAGTCCATGTGAATCACAGGTAAAATACAGGAATATGGAAAATCCTGCAAATAGGGCAACTCTTAAGGCACCAAATGGAATCCAAAACCAAACCCAGCCGAGCCGAGCATTCAAATTCATACACATAAGGGGAGATAGGAACATTTCTCCCCTGAAGTGAAACCCAAGAATGCCCAAGAATGGTTGAAGGGCATCCATGGACTCTCCTCAGTTCTTATATTACTGTAAGAATGATTGGAATTCAACATACCACATGTGTCCGGACGGTGCCTGTAAGGACACATGAGATGAATACTGAAAGGCTGGTTGCTGACTGGAAAGTACTGGCTCCTGTCCCACAACACCTCGCCCTCGTACCGTCTCTAAAGTCCCAGACAAGCTGAATATGCGCCAGTGTCTCTCTCTCAGCTGCACTGTTAATTCTCCTAGATTTTCTAGACGAATACAATACCGCCACTGTAAAAAATGCTCTATATTAGGTTTAACAAAATTTTAATAAAAACCAGTAAATGAGATTGCTTACACACAGCTCAATTTATATTATTTAGTGTCCTGTGATCAGTTGTTTGTAAGGATGACTGACTAACTGCACAAACTAGGTCACTGGCACCAATACACTGTGTGAGTATTTTATGTGTCACAAACAGCACCAACTTACCCAATAAACATTAGCATTCTGCGATTCTCTACATCCCATATAAAAGGGTATAACTGTGACTCTAATGTTCTCTGTGGTTTCCTTGTGTACATCTGAGAGTTCCAGCCATGGGTGGTTACGTTCCTGCCATGCCATCAGTGTTTCACGAGCAGAAAATGGAGGGTCTAAGAAAGGCAATAGAAATAATTAATATTCTGGATAATACTGTATTTAGTTGCTTATAAGTTCCTAATATAATCAGTTTATGACACTTTTTACAAGTAATAAAATATATAATGCATGACATGCCTGAAATATGACATACAAAAACCAATTTCTTATTTACCGCATCTATGACTTACTGACTAAGAAATCTTCAATATCTCAATTCATTACAAGTACAAACATAATATAACTTGGCAGAAATCCTTCAAACAAAATCAATAGTTAGCAAATACAATTTATATACATGGCTGAACCAGAATACACTGACTGTACCCTGTAGAGATAACAATAAAATGATTCAAGGTAAGGTCTGTTTAAAAATAATTATGTAATACAATATGTGGTGCATAACATTACTTGAATTGAAACTAACCTTTCTCTGAGGAATATGCAAGAAACTTATCAAACAAATCATGTCTGATAGGCTTCTTACTTACTGCAACATACGGCATCACATCTTCATGTCCAATGTAGTCCAATCCTGGCACAGCATACAGTGTTCTGCCATTGTCTTGGTTCCCTAAGAACGTAACAGCTTCAGTTTGGGCTCTCTGCAAACAAACAAAACTTTTCAGTAATCTATAAATTACTCTATAACTGTAAATTTAACTCTTTACTTACCGATTCAACTGGGACCAGACAGCCCAAGTCCGTTATAATATAGTGATTACGAAGCAGTTATCACTTTTTTTTAAAGCCACATTGGTAAATTTCTAAATATTAGTAAAGGTTTGCTGCTACAGTATTGTCAATAAGTAATATATTTGTTTTTATTGTATTCTACTTTACTAAAAGAAAAACCAGTCCAGTATTGAATACTGTATAATGAAATGCCTCATTCTCGAGAAGCCTGAGAGAAGTTATCTCGCCGAGAAACTCCCAACTATCAGGTCACATCAGCCTTGGAGTTCTGTTTGGCCTACCAGGAATCAGAGCCAGAAACTGACCCCCCCCCCCCCCAGTGGAAAATATTAGAGGGGCTGGTCCCAAACCTGCACACAGAAATAACATCACATGAGACCAGAAGACATGGCAGGATGTGCAGAATACCCCGATGAAAAGCAGAGGTGCAACAGGTACTCTGAGAGAGAACTCTATCAACATCAGAGGCCCGAGACTGTTCAACACGCTTCCGCTACAATAAGGGCATAACTGGCAAACCCCTCACAGTGTTCAAGAGAACTGGATGCACCTCCAAAGGATACCTGATCAACCAGGCTGTGACTCATACGTCAGCTGCGAGCAGCCGCGTCAAACAGCCTTGTTGATCAGTCCAGGAACCAGGAGGCCTGGTCGACGACCGGGCCACAGGGACGCTAAGCCTAAGCTAAGTCAGGACGCTTTCCTGGCCACCCTGCCAGGAAAGCATCCAGGAAGTCAGCCAACCAAAACAGACCACTGCTGGGTTCAAAGACCACAAATTCACCCAAACAATATAAATAAACTATCAAATCTTTCAAAACTAGTGAGCTCTCATTAGCATTATCACCTCTGACAGTTAGATGGGGAGGAGAGAACTCCCAATTCTAGAGCAGATGTGCAGATGACACTACTACATAGAAGGGAGCAAGGAAATCAGAGACACCGGGATCACCCAGACAGAGGCATTTCATCGTTCCATTACATTCTATGCTGTTTATTGGGGGAAGACCCTTGTGGCTCCCTGAAGCTAACTACCTACTGAGAAGAGAGATGTGGACCTACCAGGGAGGAGAAGAAACTGCAATCAGTCAAGACAAAGATGAGACACTCAACACACAGGTACATGGGGGCTCATGTCGGCTTTCTCAAGGCTCCATTTTGAACAAAAAAAAATTGTGGGCACTGTTCCTTGGTGTGAAGGCCTCAGTACTGAGTGAGCAACCCAACCCTGCACATGCAGCACAAGCTAAAAGCACTGCTGTCCAGCTTATGACCACAGCATTGCTTAAAAATGACAAAAATACAGTATATGTAACTGCTATTTTGGGATGATAGCATCATAGAGAGTTTATGATATAAACTGTGTACAATGTTCAGATATCAGTGAACGCAATGATACTTATTGTGTCCACAGCACTAGGCAGGCAGCCACAGCATTTTGATTTGACTGACCAATCCGAGCATCTTCAAACAACAACTTATGTTCCTTTACAAAATAAACTTGAGGAAAATTATTCATTTCAGATTTAGTGATCAGGAGTCTGATAATACAGTAGTAAGAATTGTGTTCTAGAATTAGTGATGTGAGTAGTATGTTGGAGGAGGAATTTTACAGGATGAGGTAGCATCATCAGCTGACTAGCATGTGATGGCCCAATGCCGTTTGGACTGACCAGGCCAGCTTAGTGGTTCGTTATGGTGTACAAAAAATGTAGTTATATATAACATATGTATATAATGTAACAAAAACAGTACATTTTATTGTTTAAAGAATGTAATATTTAACCGATATTAGTGACACGAATACATCTGTATGTGTACCAATATTCTATACATTCCATGATACAAATAATGTTATGTATTGACAGCCCAATACAACATTGCACTTGAAAAATCCACGGTAAAAATATTCAAGATGCTAAGAAAATATTATACATTCAAATGTGCCGTTAGAATTAGTACAAAATAAGTGTGAACAGGCTGAACTCTGCCAACCAGTTATAAGATTATTACACTCACCAGAAAGGCTTAGTGATTTATTATGGTGCATGAAAATGTAAATAGTTATACTGTATACATAAATGACTTATATTCAGTGTAATAACAGTTTTATGTTCTAAGAATACAGTACAGTAATTGTTTCACTAATATGCACACCAGACTTTTGAATATAGTGATGATTCACCCATTTTATTATATAGATTTATCACATTACACACTACTGAATAACCTTACTGAAAAAAACCAGCGTTGAATGTAATGAAACGACAATTTCTGGGTTCCCCTAAAGAAATATTTTTTGGACATCGTTGAAAGTAACTGATAATAACATTAGACAATGTATTTATATGACATATTACAAAATAGAGCATAACAACATAATTACTCATTATTTGTGTTATTATGTATTATTCACCAATGCTATAAAGGCACCAGCTGTATATCCACTTTGTGGACACTTCTACTACTACAGTATTTTTCTTCTTTGTGTGTCGGAGAGGTGCTTGCATCTCTTTATTATTGCATTATCCATCAGTTCCAGTTAATAGGAGCTGTTCTCTTTATCAACAGAACGTTCTTTTTTTAAATATTCGTCTAAAATCAATTTCTGAAAATATTTTGATGAAAGTTTCGCAAAGCTGAAGCCAATAAGTTGGGATTTGTTTAACATTTTTAGTAATTTTTACATAATTTGAATATTTTAGAATTATACCCCCCCCCTCAATGTCACACATCATATGACGTTTTGTGCAGTTTAAAGGTTAAGAGCTAAGTAATAATTACACTGGAAAATATTAGAGGGCTGGGTCCAAAACCTGACACAGAATAACATCACATGAGACCAGAAACATGGCAGATGTGCAGAATACCCCCTTGAAAGCAGAGGTGCAACTGGTACTCTGAGAGAGAACTCTATCAACATCAGAGGCCCGAGACTGTTCCCGCTTCCACTACACATAAGGGACATAACTGGCAAACCCCTCACAGTGTTCAAGAGAGAACTGGATAAGCACCTCCAAAGGATACCTGATCAACCAGGCTGTGACCTACGTCAGGCTGCGAGCAGCCGCGTCCAACAGCCTGGTTGATCAGTCCACAACCAGGAGGCCTGGTCGATGACCGGGCCGCGGGGACGATAACCCCGGAAGCACTCAAGGTATCCTCAAGGTAGGGCCCACACTGATTCCAAAGAATGAGCCAGCACAGTCTGCCATGTTGGGAGGTAAAAAAACAAGGAAACTGCCTCCCGGAGGACGGAGCATCCAGTTGAAGCATGGCGCGAGATAAAAACCCTGGCAAGAGAAACCACACCAAGCGCTCCCACATCTTCGAGAGCCAATCAGAAAGTTCCAGGAGACTCAAAAACCACACACCAGTTGTCTATACTGTATATATAACACAGTCTGCTAGCCAAGAGGACACTGGAATCTCATAACATACCCAATAAGAGTAGAAAAAAACAGAACGACAAAGAGGCACGAATCAGAACCGAGGCTGAAACCAGGTCACGCAGGAGGTAAACACCAAGCGCCTCCTGAGCCTCCACAAGGGAAACCCAGAAGGTCGAGAACCTCCGAAAAGACGAAACCGGAGTACCCAAGTGCACCTGGAAACTAACACGGGGCGGAGCCCTGCCTAATACAAACTCATACAGGGAAGGGGGATAAGAACACCCCTCACCTCACAACAGAGGACCCTGCAAAAAGGACACAAGGGCTCACGAAGGGTCAAAAGGAATCCAAGGGCTCCAATCGGACACACCCCAAACCCCCGAGGAGTGCAGGCAAGGGCCCCAGAGCAGAGCACCTATCAACTCCCACTGCTTGGGAAGGGAAGATGGAGTCTAAGGTAAAAGCACCAAAAGGGGAGTTAACTGGGAGGATTCAGAAGCTTCGTGGGAAAAAGTGGCTCAACTGCCTGACGCTCAAACTCAACAAGTATAACTAGGTCAATACATACATTAATATTAAGTTAATCACTTGTTACACCATTAACAGATTTATAAATTGTTCAATTCATTAAGGTATAAAACACATTAGTTTATGTAAAGAATAGAAATGAATGAAGATTAGGCGGATGTGCACCTATTATACGTACAATGTATGGACAATCTCTAGAGTCAATGAGAACTTGATAATATGTGTGAGCTCTTCCCTTCACTTCCTTTCCAACTTGATTGTAATTCATGCTTTCTTCTATGGGTCTGGAATATAACCACTTAACACTGAAAAATACTGTACAGGTATAGTATGTCAAATAATACATAATACAATACTGTATTTGTATAAACAAAAAATTCCTATACAGTACTATATATTGGAATCTGCAATATTATTGGCAAAACATAGCAAGCAACTCAATAAAGAATAAAATGGCCAGAAACTGTCACATTACTCATACTTTGATTCTTTTTTGTTAGGGACATCTCTATCGTAGACCCGGGCTAGCCAGGGAAAGAGCACAACTCCTCGATAGCCAAAAACTCTATGTAGGAACAGCTGACCTGTCTCATATTTCCCAGCCAACTTTGGAGATTCAAATTTACCAACTTCAGCCAATCTGTAATTACTGAAAATAAAAGAAAGAAGCTTTACAAAAGTTACTATCAGTTTATTTGTGTGCACATCCACTGATAAATTCAATTCACCAACTGTTTCACAATATATTTAATTTATAATACCTGTAATTCATTTTGTCAGGGGGAAAGACAGCCGGTGTATATACATATATACTATACTGTACAGTATATAATTTAGGCTTATAGCGAGGTCCCTCAGGGTCAAACTACTGACCTTGCACAGGATGCATCCCCACAAAGGTTGACTAACGCACGAGTGCTTATTTACTATTAAGTAAACAGAGATATTAGGTGAAAGGAAACGTGCCTAACCATTTCCATCCCACTCAGGATTTGAACCCGGGATTCCCGATTGTGAGTTGAGAATAAATCCAACTGTACTACTAGTACTAAGACCCAAATATATGTTCACACAGTAGCTACATATTATTAGCATTAAAAGTTAAATGTAATTTAACTACTGTTATAACCTTTTCTTTGGAAAGTACAGTAATACAAATTATTAATACATTTAAATAAAATGTCATTAGAATATTTGAAACTTTGTTACAGTACATTGGTTAGTTTTGGTTAAGAATCAGTTAAGAGTATTATGATGAATTATCCAATTTTGAACCTTGCCATTCCCACTTAGCTACTCTTCTCTGGACAAATTAGATTACGTTAGACTAAGATATGTTTTGGAAAGCAAAGCATCGGTTAGGATATGCTAAATATGCTCGGTTAGCAGCAAGTTGAAAAGGGCAACATTCTGAAACTACAATGTTAGAAATCAGTTAACTTATCACGTATCAAGGAATAATTGATAAATTTGCCTGCCCAAAGAGCTTTAAACCAAAACTGGACTTAACAATCCAAGACCATGGTGCTTAGTTAGCTGTGGCTATGTAGGAGAGATCTAGCTCTGAGGCCCTATCTCTCACATATTGTACTTGCTGCATTTATAACCCCCGAATCATTGAATATTTTACTTCCACAAGTAAATGCATTTGATACACACAAGTAAAAAATTCCTAGGCAAGAGATGTACATTATATAATCACTAATACACAGAGCATATCTAACAACCTGTGCCTCACCGTTCTGTTATACTGTACCTCATTTGGACAAATTATCCACTTTGCCTTTCAAACTATGCCTTTGCCAACTATCCAGTTCAATATCCTATATGTTTAGATCATGTCACCCTGGTCTTTCTTTCTACAGTAGCATCATTAGATTTAGTTCTCAGCCCATTCTTATACCTCATTTTTATTATCTCTTATATCACATCTTCATTTGCTTCAATATTGCCCATGATTGGTTCTACCATTCCATCAATACATGCCCAACCACTTGGGCTGGATGGTAGAACGATGGTCTCGCTTCATGCAAATTGGCGTTCAATCCCTGACCATCCAAGTTGTTGGGCACCATTCCTTCCTCTCCATCCCATCCTAAATCCTTATCCTGTCCCCTTCCCAGTGCTAAATGCTCATAATAACATCACTTTCCCCTGATAATTCCCTTCCCTCCCTCCTCCAACACACACACATTAGCCATATGGAGAAAAATTATTGGCCAGTCCAGTCCAACACTGGAGTGCTTGAAATTGACAGTATCACTGCAACCTTCTGAAATCTATATACATAACTTGAAATTGTTTATTCCAGTTAACTCAAAATAGACAAATAAGTCATGAAAGAAAATCAGTTTGGTTGAATATTTTAATTCCAATTCAATCTTAATTAACTTCTTCAGGTGTTCACCTAAGCCTAATCCATCAATTAATATTATTATAATTTTCCTACATTTAACATCTTCAAAACTTCAAGAAAAATAGCTTATAACTTGTCACTAAACATGTTAATTGCATCGAGGTACAAAAACATATCATACTTTGTTTTTTTTTTGTTTTTTTAGATATATACAAGAGTTGTTACATTCTTGTACAGCCACTAGTATGCGTAGCGTTTCGGGCAGGTCCCTGGAATACGATCCCCGCCGCGAAGAATTGCTTTTACAACCAAGTACAGTACTCATTTTACTGTTGAGTTAAACAGAGGCTACAGTTAAGGAATTGCGCCCAGTAAATCCTCCCCGGCCAGGATACGAACCCATGACAAAGAGCTCGCGGAACACCAGGTAAGTGTCCTACCACTACACCACGCCAGGCGAGTGTCTTACCGCTACACCACGGAGACTGGTTTACTGGCAATACACAGAAATATGCAGCCCTTTTTGAAGAGAATCTAGAAAATCATCTAAATTATGAGCTCCTGGTCCAGCCTAAGAATTGTGAACATGTTTGATACTGGCATGTTGGATGCTGTACTATATGCTCATGCTGTGCTATACTGTATGCTCATACTGTGCTATATGCTCATTCTATGCTATATGCTCATTCTATGCTATATGCTCATTCTATGCTATATGCTCATTCTATGCTATATGCTCATACTGTGCTATACTGTATGATTATACTCATGGGGTGCTATGCTACACCTGTTTGAATACAGTAGAGTATAAATTAGGATGACTTAAATGTTCTTTGGCATTGAAGTAGGAAAGGACAGCATTACAAGTCCAGTGCAACTCAGTATATGGGATAGCTCCATTCTGTCAACGGGTGAGACAGCATTGGAAACTAACGTAACTCTGCACAAACATAAGGCTGGTTAGTTTAAATACAGCATATTCACCAAATACAAGGCTGGTTAGGCTAAATATGCACAGTGGAAGTAATCCTAGTACAGTATCCAACTGCTGGCATTCAGTTATATATATATATATATTTTTTTTTTTTTTTGAGAAACAGCCGCTAGAAAGCCCACTGCCCAGATTTTGCTTAACCAAAGTTAAGCACTAAATAGTGCATCAACCTTGAAAAATAAAACACAGACATTTGTTTGGTATATGGTGTGGTAGATTGAGCAAATTTTATACATTTAGCTAGATACAGTATTATCTACATTTACCCGAGGGCCACTATCTCTCTAGTGGCCTCAACAAGGAAAGGAAGTCAGCAACCTGTCAAAGGTTCCCCCTATATGTCCTTATACTATACCTTATACTGTTTGAATACAGTTGTCCTGAATACAGAGGTGATGTTCTGAAGAAAAGGACCTTGGAGTCAAAATCCACCACTCACTGAAACTTGCACAACAGGTTGGCGCAGCAATCAAAAAAAGCTAACTCAACAGTTGGAATAATCAATAGTATCTTTAATTTTAAGGAAAAGATGGTAGTGATTCAATTGTATACATCTCTGGTGTGCTCCACCCCATTTGAATTACTGTATCCAAGCACAGTGACCACATCTTCAGAAGAGAAATTGCAACACCATGCAACAAAAATAATTCCAGAGCCAAGTCAACTCGCCTATCAGGAACGGTTGAGGGCCACAGGGCTAACAACATTAGTTATCTTGAGATGATTTCGGGGCTAAGTGTCCCTGCGGCCCTGGTCCTTGACCAGGCCTCCACCCCCAGGAAGCAGCCTGTAGCAGCTAACTCCCAGGTACCTATTTACTGCTAGGTAACAGGGGCATCAGGGTGAAAGAAACATTTTGCCCATTTGTCTCCGCCTCCACCAGGGATCAAACCCAAAACCTCAGGACAACGAATCCGAAGCGCTGTCCACCCAGCTGTCAGACGCCCAACCAGGCATAAACCAGGCATAACAGGGCAGATCTTGAAACTTTTAAAATACTAAACAATTTGGAGGATGTTGATCCAGACAATTTCTTCAAAAGGTCAGATTTAACCTGGTTGATATGGTTGATACCTGGTTGATGGGGTTCTGGGAGTTCTTCTACTCCCCAAGCCCGGCCCGAGGCCAGGCTCGACTTGTGAGAGACAAAGAGCAACGGTTTCAAGCTCAAGCCACAATGTAGAATTCAGAATAGGAGATGCTTTTTCACCCACAGGGTTATAAACTCATGGAACTGCCTACCCGCCAAAGCCGTAAATGCCAAAACTCTCATAAATTTTAGAGTTCAACTGGAAAAGACCATCAAGGCCAATTGAGGGGACGTTCGACAAAACCTGCGGCTTCCTGTCCTTGTCGAGGTCACTAGTAAACCAAGGTAAATTATAATTTTCTCAAGCTGGATTTGAATTGCAGCAGTCTTTTTACATTTATAGCTTTAACAGGTAGGCAGCTCCATGGGTTTATAACCCTGTGAGTGAAAAAGCATCTCCTCTTCTCAGTTCTACATTGTGGCTTGTTAACATTGAAACCGTTGATCCTTATTTGTGTTACATTTGACATTTTAAAGAAGTGCTCTGAATGTCTGAAGTCTGAATATTGAAAAATCTTCCAAATTCTTCAAAATTTTATGAATATCAGTTACTTCGTACCCAAGAATTTAACAATGTATTTTTTTTTATTAAACCTATCTAATCGAATAAAAGTCACATTGTACACAAGAGGATTTGCCAACGCATTTTGAAATCTACCTAACCCAACCGAACACAATGTAACCTAACCTAACCCATCTTAACATAACCTAACCCAACTCAGCGTAACCTAACCTAACCCAACTGAGCGAAATACAGTTTAACCTAAGCTGATACGGCCTAGCATAGCAATATACATAATTTTAACAAACGGAAAACAAACGTCGTTGAATTGTCTAGTGTCAGACAGGACCATACCCCATCTAATCTAGTCAAACCTTATTCAGTCAGACCCACAATATACCATACAGTATAGCTTAAAAAGAGTTAGAAAATGAGGGATGTGAACAGCCTGTGTACGACTTTACTACCCTAAATGTAGCTTGTGGAATTTATGATTTATTTCTTTTTTATACATTATACAACGGCCAACCACTTGGGCTGGACAGTGGAGCAACGGTCACTTCATGCAGGTCGGTGTTCAATCATCGACTATCCAAGTGGCTATCTCGAGTTGATTTCGGGGCTTTTTAGTGTCCCCGCGGCCCGGTCCTCGACCAGGCCTACACCCCCAGGAAGCAGCCCATGACAGCTGACTAACTCCCAGGTACCTATTTACTGCTAGGTAACAGGGGCATCAGAATGAAAGAAACTCTGCCCTTCGTTTCTCGCCGGCGCCCGGGATCGAACCTGGGACCACAGGACCACGTGTCCAGCGTGCTGTCCGCTTGGCCAGCCGGCCCCCTGGTTGGCACCATTCCTTTCCTCCGTCACATCCCAAATCCTTATCCTAATTCCTTCTATGAGCTATATAGTCATAATGGCTTGGTGCTTTCTCCTGATAGTTTCCCTTATATATACAAGAGTCCTTAATCCAATATTCCCCGGAATACGACCCACCAAATTGTTTAACAACCAGGTACCCATTCACTGCTGGGTAAACCAAGCCTAAAGTTATGGTTTGGCACTCGGTCAATCCTCCCCGGCATGATACGAACCCAGGCCAAAGGGCTCGTGAAGCACCGGGCGAGTGTCTTACCACTGCGCCACTAGGACTACTGTCCGAAGTTGACGATCACAAACAGTGTTTTCTGTTGGGCCAGGTAATACCCTCTAAAGATATACAGTATTGCTAAATAGGTAGAATGTCGAGGCTGGAACTATGCCACATTTCGAGCCCTTGACGAACTCAAAAGATACGCAATCAGGCCTGAAGTCAAGAGACGCAATCAGGCCTGAAGTCAAGAGAAGCAATCAGGCCTGAAGTCAAGAGAAGCAATCAGGCCTGAAGTCAAGAGAAGCAATCAGGCCTGAAGTCAAGAGAAGCAATCAGGCCTGAAGTCAAGAGAAGCAATCAGGCCTGAAGTCAAGAGAAGCAATCAGGCCTGAAGTCAAGAGAAGCAATCAGGCCTGAAGTCAAGAGAAGCAATCAGGCCTGAAGTCAAGAGAAGCAATCAGGCCTGAAGTCAAGAGAAGCAATCAGGCCTGAAGTCAAGAGAAGCAATCAGGCCTGAAGTCAAGAGAAGCAATCAGGCCTGAAGTCAAGAGAAGCAATCAGGCCTGAAGTCAAGAGAAGCAATCAGGCCTGAAGTCAAGAGAAGCAATCAGGCCTGAAGTCAAGAGAAGCAATCAGGCCTGAAGTCAAGAGAAGCAATCAGGCCTGAAGTCAAGAGAAGCAATCAGGCCTGAAGTCAAGAGAAGCAATCAGGCCTGAAGTCAAGAGAAGCAATCAGGCCTGAAGTCAAGAGAAGCAATCAGGCCTGAAGTCAAGAGAAGCAATCAGGCCTGAAGTCAAGAGAAGCAATCAGGCCTGAAGTCAAGAGAAGCAATCAGGCCTGAAGTCAAGAGAAGCAATCAGGCCTGAAGTCAAGAGAAGCAATCAGGCCTGAAGTCAAGAGAAGCAATCAGGCTGAAGTCAAGAGAAGCAATCAGGCCTGAAGTCAAGAGAAGCAATCAGGCCTGAAGTCAAGAGAAGCAATCAGGCCTGAAGTCAAGAGAAGCAATCAGGCCTGAAGTCAAGAGAAGCAATCAGGCCTGAAGTCAAGAGAAGCAATCAGGCCTGAAGTCAAGAGAAGCAATCAGGCCTGAAGTCAAGAGAAGCAATCAGGCCTGAAGTCAAGAGAAGCAATCAGGACTGAAGTCAAGAGAAGCAATCAGGCCTGAAGTCAAGAGAAGCAATCAGGACTGAAGTCAAGAGAAGCAATCAGGCCTGAAGTCAAGAGAAGCAATCAGGCATGAAGTCAAGAGAAGCAATCAGGCCTGAAGTCAAGAGAAGCAATCAGGCCTGAAGTCAAGAGAAGCAATCATGAAACGCAGGTATTACATTAGGAGGCGGCCAGAGCCCGTGTCAGGGAGCCACTACCCTAGACCGGCTGGGCTAACACAGGGGCGCACACACTCAGCCTACCTGGTGTAGGTAGCCACCGGGACCACAACACACTTGAGGAGTTTAGTGGAGGCGAGAGTCCGTGAGCTACAGCTGGCAAACATCGTCCCCCCACGGATACTAGTCGCTTGGTACACGAGACGCAGCGCACGATTATATCTTTACCATTTCGGACATAAACATTTCTATGTTTCGTATGTATATGTGATTGGTCAATATTAAAACCCACAATATAACGCTATTGGCAGTTTAAATCTTCTATTTAACAGACATATAGTTATATATAGACAAAGTTGAATGATGTATTAGACATAATCCGGGCTTCATAAGAACGACACCGCCGGGGTAAACATTACACATGCAAAGCCCACAAACACGATCGAACGCACAAAATACTACACTGTGGCCAGTTTTTGGGGTAAACTCCCATTACATTTACTACGATAGTTAAACTTTTATATATTAATATGCATTAGAGGTAATATGTAATATTATTTAATAAAAACAAAGTCAGAAACCAGTCGCCTGTCTAGTTAGTTTAGTTCATTTATTATGCACCCCATACCCATCCCGTGGGCAGTAGTGGAAAGGATTACAGAGGCACATAATGGGCTCAGGGACTGAACCCCACAATTCATTTAGCTAAGCAAGTTACAATCTTGATGAGCTAGTTACAAAATTCAATATAAGTCGTCACATCAACAATGGGTTCGAGATCGACCTCGAGATCGACCTCGCCTGTCTCTACATGTCTTTTGTGTTAAAGTATTTTAAACGTTGTACTTGTGTGCTAGATTCCGTTTACAACTGATCTCGTCTTCATGGATTACATTTATCAAATCAAATCAAATCAATCTAATGTTTATTCAGGTAAAAGTACATACATAGAGGACTAGTTACAAACATAATGTTGGATTTATAGATAGAGCTAGTACATACAATACCTAAAGCCACTAGTACGCATAGCGTTTCGGGCAAAGTGAGGTGGGTCGACGACTTGAAGTCCCCGGGAAAAAACACTTAAACTAAAACTTAATAGTAATTGAGCTTAAGTATAAATTGCGTTGAAAGAAAAAATAAAAGATAAAAAAGGGGGAACATGGTAGAAAATAGCCAATTACAAGTTGGTCAACAAACAGCATTGTTTAAAAATAGTGACATAGGCTGACATTAAGGGTAAGGTAGGTTGTTGTTGTTGTTGCTAAAGATTCGTTACCTGGGACAAAGTTCCAAGTAGCACGGGCTATGGTGAGCCTGTAGTGGATTAAAGGCATGTTATATGAGTTAATTAGTCGTACTTAGTTTTCATCTTAAACTGGTTGAGAGAGGTACAGCCTTTGACATGATTGGAAGGTCATTCCACATTCTGGGTCCCTTGATTTGTAGAGCATTTCTAGTTTGATTAAGTTGTACTCTTGGAATATCAATAGATATTTGTTTCTGGTGTAGTGCCCACGTGATGGTAACATCCTTGGTATCCTCATCCATGATGACAAGCTGAATTCTTCCGGGACACATTCTAAATATAGTGAAAAAAAAGTTTCTAAAACTGTTGGCATTCTTTGGGGTTAATGTCAGATATGGGGTTAGTCAGAGTGGGATGTAATGTATGTTAGGGAGTGCCTCAAGGCTCTTTCCTGCGGACCTTGTTGTTTATAATATACTAAAAATGTTTTAATATTCCGTAGTTGAGTAGGCAAACATCCTTGAGAATTGCAGATGATCACAAATCGGTAGTGGAAATTAACATCCGGAAGAAAGGACTCACTATCACTTCACAGTTGATCTAAATAGGGTTTTTGCAAATGGTCAAAAGATGGCAGATGCAGTTAATGCTGCTAAATGTAAATTCTGAGGCTATGTAATGATGATAGAGGTTACAAAGATACGAGCAGGTATGGTGTTGAGATTGCGAAAGGAATCTGGGAATTATGATTAGTAAAAATTAAAAACAAAGATCCATGCATGAATGTTCGTAATAAGGCAAATAGGACACTATTTATTAATCGAAGCGTTAGTAACAATTAAGACACCTGGTGTGAGTCCTTCAGACATATCTTGCTATGGTTAGGCCCCATTTAGATTATGCAGTTCAGTTTGGTGCGCCGTCACTATAGAATGGAAAAATTCACTAGAACGGTGTCCAGCGTAGGAGACTAAGTTAATTCCCCAATTAGAAAGCTTTCATATGAAGAAAGATTAGCAAAGCTTAACTTGCATTCACTGGAAAGGCTGTCAGTTAGGGGTGACATGATAAAGGTTTACAAGTGGATGAATGGACATAACAAAGGGGATATTAATACGGTATTAAAAGTATCAACACAAGACAGAACACGAAACAATGGGTATAAATTGGATAAGTTTAGATTTAGGAAAGACGGGTAAATCTGGTTCGGTAACAGGGTTGTCGATTTGTGGAACCAGTTACCGCGTAACGTGGTGGAGGCGGGGTCCCTCGATTGTTTCAGGCGTGGGATGGGCATGTTTATGAGTGGGATTTGGTGGTTATAGATAGGAGCTGCCTCGTATGGGCCAAGAGGCCTTCTGCAGTTACCTTTGTTCTTATGTTCTTTCTAGATCAGATATTATGTCCTCGTCCTGCCCTGGTGATGCTCTATTACTCTCTCATCTGTCCTTATCTCAACTTGGTATTTATGCTTGGGGTTCTACTACTCAAAACCATTTACGTCCTCTAATTACTCAACACAAGCTTCTATTAGAACAATATCTAACTGGCCCCAGACAGCACTCGGTACCCTTACTCAAATCTCTGAATGTTAGATTTTAAGTCACTGCACATCCGAAGATTGATGAAGATTAAACCACCCAAAAGGTGGCACGGGCATGAATAGCCCGTAAGTGGTGACCCTTTTGAGCCATACCAGTATCAATAGTGATACTGGAGATCTGTGGAGTGCGATTGCACCCTGCGTGACGGGAGATATCTCCCATGACTGCACATCCTCTCATGTGTACTCTATATATTTAAAACTTTGAATTGTAATGTCAATCCTGACCTTAAAAGCTTCCTAGAAGGTTGTAACGGAACCCA